>KN886089.1:19713-33956 GCA_000934455.1 Apostichopus parvimensis
GTTATGATTTGACATTGAAATTTGCGTTTTCTTGTAGTAGCTAAATATATATATATATTTTGTAACCATTATTACATTAATTTTGAATGCATCACCATATTAAGTCAAACAAAGTACGTGTTCCCGAATTAACAGACTCATCATTATCATATTCGTTATTGTTCTAACTGATAAAATTATAGCATGATGTATACCACTAGCCTCTTAAAACCCTTGTAATCAATCCGCAGGTTTGTATCATATTGCATGCGTCTCAGGATAATGCCGAGATATGATATTCGATGGTCCTTGCAATTTAATCTGTGTGTTTAAAAATATATTTGTTTAAAGACTTTATTTCTCCTTACCAGTATATTTAGAATAGCTAAACCTAATACATCGTAATAGATTACGACATAGATCAAAGTGTTACTGGTCAATTGTTAACAACGGAATTCCACAGAGAAAATTTAATCGATAGTTAACAATGGAGAAAAAAAAGATATATATATTTGAAAAGATTAAGAAAAGATACCTGAACAGTTTACCTGAAAATATTCTCTGTCGTAAAAGCACAAGCAGCTCGCAACTTTTAAGTATGATATTCTGGGAGGGGGGGGGGGACCAGAAGAACTCATATTGGTATGCATTATATACTAAAATATAACAGTGTATTCGTGCACCCCGGGCCCTTCCGTCTCTAGTCATTTGTCGATAATCATCAGTTGTGCAATATGATTGTATCTTGAGTAACGACCATTCTTTCCAACAAATCGCTGTACTGTAACTAATAAGTATACAATACGTTCAACCACTATTTATTAATTTGAAGTACATTGATATTGATTTATTAGAGATAAAATTGATTTATCGGACGTTCGGTAAATATTTTTCTTACTTTCAATTTGGTCACATTGTTGTTTTATTATACATTTTTTTGTAATCCAAACCGTCACAATTTATATTATTTTTTTCTTAAAGCAACACGTTGAATTTGTTTACATTCTTGTGTAATTTTGTGTCACAATTCTTTCGTTGACGTTTTTGTTTTGCTTCTCGGTACTTGAGGATCTCACGCACACGTTCCCGTGATGGTACCACTAGGATTGTTGCGAAATCAATACAAAAATTGGACGTAGATTTAAGCTATAGCTATTTGGTTTTCTTTTTCAAGGTTTTTTTTTAACATGTTTTGTTTAACAGTGTTTTAGAAACTTTGGGAATTGTCGCGTTACAACTTTGAAAAGTAGTAATTAACTTTATTAATTTGCTTTTGCTGATGTTACAATAGACTATTGTCACATGCATTATAATATCATTCTGCAAAAATATAAAAAAATATAAATAGATCTCGTTGATTATCCATTCTGTTGTTGACTATATGCACATGCAGTGGAATGCTTTATTTTATTTGAAATGTAGATGGCAACAAACAAAAAATAGAAGAACTTATAGAGGACCCCTTAGAGATCATGCAGCATCACCGTGTTGAATCATCAGACCGATTGATTCGTCTTTATATTGTAAATACTACATTGGAGGTCAAACAAGCAAACCCGCAAACTTCCTTGAGAGATCAGGTTCGATTTCCTTTTGCCTCGAGTTTAGTTACTGGTAATGGATACCATCCAAGTCCATTTGATATCTTTTAAAAAGTACGTTGGTTATGGTTTCTATATAGGCAACGTTCGATTTCACAAATATACTGGGCAAGGTAAAAACTTCCTTAGTTTCTGGCATAATCCTCACGTTATTACGTATTAGTTTCTTAAGTTAATTCGTACGATGACATGCTCATTTTCCATTCTATAAGATTCATGTTTACACGTTTAACGTAATGAAGTGTTTTTTTGTTGTTTTTCTCACCCCCTTCCCTCGTCAAATCGTAAAGGTTATTAGGAGCCAAAACGTACTCAATGAACTTTATGTGATACATAAAGTAAGCAACTATTAATACACATGATATGTCTGTTTGAAAGTGTCTAAAAGTAAGCGCCACTATATGAACATATTCGTATTGAAAGTAACATAGTTTTCTGCAGGAATGTGCCACTCCTTAATATCAAAGATATACATCTAAAATATCAAATATAAATAAAATTTTCACATGTGGCCTACATAATGATAAATAGCAGAATGCAATTATTTGTGTCCTGCATTGTGTATTGTGAGAATGACTTAATTCTTTATACGAATCTTTATACTGGCACTTCTCAGCGAGACATTTCTTTAAAAAGCGACCTTCCTTGTTTAAATAAGAACACTCCTGGTCTTTATTTAGACAAAATCTAAAGGTAAGACGCACAGACCAAAGAAAACGACTGCTTCGCAAACAAGTGTTGGTCATGGCTATACATTGTGTGTCCTTTATTGATTCATACTAAACTTACGAAAGCCTTGCCTGTTACCAAAAAGAATGTGTACTCAATTCACTTCAAATAAGTTTCACTGTCCATAATGTAACCTACTTCGTTTACAACAATTTTTGTAACAAAAACAATTTACTATCTGATTGGAATCATAAACAAGGGAGGACACAAGATTGATACAAGTTATAGACGTTTTTGCACGCAAACACATGCAGTAGCAATTGATACTGATAGAAAATATAAAGCGCATAAAGTTAGACAATATATTGAAAAGATGATTGTCTGAGGTCATTTTTAATGTAAAAGAGATAAAGAGTAATGCAGTGGTGAAAACTGATCAATTCTATAGTGCATAGACACGATGAAGAAGAACGAACACTGGCTTGTATGCAGTAAGAAAAAACAATCCAAAAAGACAAAACAGGGTTGATTGAGTTTTCTTCTTTATTTTCTGTATATTACTTTGTAACTTAGGACATTTAGGCAAATTATTCCATTTCCTATTATCATATTTCTTCTTGTCATCAACAATTAGTATTTTGGTATAAATATCATTAAAACAACTGGCTGTGAATCATAGTATTTTTAAAATTGAAAAACATATGATATCCTTCTGAATAAAGAGGGCGTTTTGATTTAGCTGTCATTTAACTTTGTGTCTAAGTGACCATACCCACACATACCTTAATGGGCATATACCCTTCCATAATAACGAAGGAATATATATACTTACAATCTGGCTGTTTATATAATGCTTAATTTTATCACAACACAAATGGTCCGTAATAGAAATTGGGTGAATTGCAAAACAAAGACCCAAAAAACAAACCATTGACTAAAACACATTAATTTGTATCACCTATGAAGAGTATGAAGATACCATGAAAGAACTTTATCGAAATTTGTGTAAAATTCACGTCTGTGAAAAGTATGTTTAAACATCTTTATACTCTACCCCTCAATAACCTTATTCCCAATTTTCTGCTCATGGGTATGTGCAAAAAAGAAGATTTGTATGCAACTTTGCTAAACAGACAAAAGAGATTATTGCACTGATGTCTTAACGAGAAACAGTATGCAGATTTGACACTCATTATTTAGCACAGGGTTTCCCTAACTTTATCCTCCCCCCCCCCCACGAACCCCCTGTGGATGTCAAGAGTTGTCCACGAACCCCCAACTTTTGGAGACACGATCTGAGTCATTATTATATTACGCATAACAGTGCTTCGTAAAAGATCATGTTCATAGTGTAATATTGTAATGAAAAAAACAAGAGATGAACAAATATTTTTTTTGGGAAACCTCAAGATCAGATCAGCTTTTTATCTTCAAGACGGCATGTCATGCGTACACCAACTTCACCAAAGTCATGCGGCCTGTGTCTGTTTCATAATTCAGTTATTTATCACATGCACGGTACGGTACTAGTATAGCAACATATGCGTATGGAACGCGAAAAGAGTTTGTTGATAGATACGATATTTGTACATTACTAAATTTTATGATATATCAGATTTTAGTGTAACAAAAAGTAGCCTACTCTAGTTTTGACTTTCAGAAACGTCTCACGAACCCCCTGGGATGGACTCACGCAGCCCCAGGGGGTTCATGCACCCCAGTTAGGGAACCCCTGATTTGATTTGATTTGGTTTATTTGATTTATGTATTTGATTTTCCACAGATAATAAATATATACATGTGGAGTTAAGTCCTCTAAAAAGCCAATTCAGGCTAAACAAGGTAAAGAACTCCCAAGAAAGAAAGAAAAACAAATTTTAGCAGAAAAGATTTAGCAGAATTTAGCAGAAAAGATTTAGCAGAATGATGAGGTTTAAAATTGAAAGTTTTAGCTGGAAAGTTTGAAATACATGCTACGTTATATATCATACCTTTTACATCCAAAGAGACTATTAATATTAAAGTATTAATGTTCATGGTAGTGTGGAATATTTGCCTTCAATAAAAACCATTCATTACTTTCACTATATTTGAACAACATAACTTACACTTCTTGCTCACTTAGACGACCCTTGATTAAACAAATCCAATTCACTAGTGGGGTGTGAATCCCATTATGTAATGTTAGTCAAGAAAAGTTACGTCGAGGAAACATCTCATAATGAGATAATCTAAACTTTGTTTAAAACTTTCCAAAATTTCGTACCACTGGACGCTTTAACTACATCTATCTATTACAGGTATCTGAATGTATCTTTGTTGTGTAAGCGTCTGCTGAAATCAGGAATGTTCTTACTCTGGACCTAACCCAGAAATGGTGGCTGCAAAGAGTTGAAGAAGAAAAAAACGTGAAAAGAACAATAAAGTATTTAAAAACCACATCTTGCTACATATATAAATATTAATGAGTTGCATCGATCGCGTCAGCCTCTTGTTGTTTAAAAATAAATATAATATATATATATTAAACATGTATTAAAATCAATAATTTATTGTCATTTAGTTGTTTGTAATTATTAGCAGTAGGTTGTATAATTCAATGAATGTAATGCCGCATTAACATAATCTGTCAAACGAGACCAATTAATTAAGGGAATCAAATGACCTCATCATATATGAAGAGTAAATGATTTTAGATGCGTTCCACTCTTCATGTTATATTTCCTGGATGAACGTGGGTGTGTTGGGAAAGAATCAGTCTGCCATATTCACTGATCAAAGAGAACCATCTGGTTTTCTAAGTCAGTGATTATATGTTCATATCTTTCTTCGTTCTGTAATATTATTCTCATGAATCCGTATGAATGGGCTTTTTATAGTCTTCTT
This sequence comes from Apostichopus parvimensis, assembly GCA_000934455.1. Taxonomy (NCBI): domain Eukaryota; kingdom Metazoa; phylum Echinodermata; class Holothuroidea; order Aspidochirotida; family Stichopodidae; genus Apostichopus; species Apostichopus parvimensis. The sequence continues at coordinate 24,849 of KN886089.1, forward strand.
AAAGGTCACTTGTTTATTAGCTTACTATACTGGAATAAATAGAACTAGAAATTGTCTCGAGGTCCGCATTTTGCGATCATGTTCTCTAATTGCTTTGGTCTTTCAAATTCTTCAAGTCTGCTTACCTGATGTGTCACAATCATTTTCGTCTGACGCATCATTACAATCATTCTCTCCATCACACACCCAATTGTCAGTTATACATGACCCATCGGTACAAGCGAACATACCTTCAGTGCAAGTTGGGATCAAAGCTGTTAGGAAGAAAAGTCAGAGAGAGGTTTACTCAGTACAATTCACCGATTTAAATAATATGTAGCATCCACATTCAGTTAAATCACATTTGTTAAATTCAGTAGACACAGCATGACCTTCTTTGGGGTCAATACAAAGGAACGCTAGAGTTGAGCATAATGCATCAATCCGAAGGAACGTTAGACTTGAGCATAATGGATCAATACAAAGTAACTTTATACTTGATCATAATGTATCGATACTAAGGAACGTTAGCCTTGAGCATAATGGATCAATACAAAGTAACGTTAGCCTTGAGCATAATGGATCAATACAAAGTAACTTTAACTTGATCATAATATATCAATACAAAGTAACTTAATACTTGAGCACAACGCCACTTTTGTAATTATTTTGTCATATTTGTAAACTACCGCAATTATCTTCGTCCGATCCATCTTGGCAGTCGCTGAGACCATCACACCTCCACAGTCTAGGTATACATGATATGCTACCTTCAGCGCATATAAACTGGTCATCCATGCAAATAGGTACTATAAATAGGAAACAGACAAGTAACTGGGTTCCTTGTTAGTTGTTTGTAAACGATTATATCACAGTGCAAAAAAAATGTTACCAACTGTCTTAAGCTACGTAGCAAGGAGTGCGTATGAACAGGAGACAAGTAAGAAAGGAGTGAAGTAACTTAAAACCGTTATATTGATGAATTTAACTGATGGCTGTCCAATAATATAGCATGCGGTAGGCTTTCGCAAACAATACTGTCTATTAAATGAACAATTAATTAAAAAGTTGTATACTTTAGAATGCAATTTGTTTGGGCTCACCGGAGCAATTAGCTTCATCAGAGCCATCAAAACACTCTATAGCTCCGTCACACACCCATGCCAGTGGGATACAATCGTGCCCGTCATCACATAGACGTTCATTACTTGAACAAGTAGTCACAGCTGTAAAGAGACATAAAGATATATCTTACAAACTAAACGATAACAAACTCCCAAACATTCATCCCGTAGGGCGAAGATGCCTGCATGGTAAATCTATCTTATTAAACGTTTTCAAAGTATTCAAAAGATCCGCTCTATAAGGAAATTTGTTTTTGAAGTTAACCAGCGGCAGAAACTTCTAGCAGACTTATGGCTGAAGACAATTTCTTAATTTATACCTTCAGCAACATTGACCTCTCTATCCTTTCTTCGTTACAGTTAGCGATTAGTATCGTTACCAACTTAGCCAGGGAGCTGATTCAAGTACATTACTCGTCATTTGTTCGTTAGAAACAAATGCACACGAGTACAAAATATACCAATATACGTGCATTTGTTTTTCTCCTTCTCTCATCTCATCTCTCTTCTCTCATCTTCTCTCATCTCTCTCACCACCCAACTGTCCCACTCCTCACCCCTTCATTTAATTTGGACATTTTTTGTTGGTTTCAAAAAATGGTATATTGTTACTCTTATGTGTGAATGTGCTTTTTTGTTCATGATCGTTATTTTAAAAGTTTAAGTATAAGTGGCAAAATATAATGTCAGACGGACCGCATTGTTCCAAAATGCATAATTACTCTTTTGGTATAATGTTTTGTAACTCAGTTATGGATTCACTTCTTATCTCCTATTTTTGCAGCTCTGGTTACTAAAGGTGTATGCTTTAGTTAGATCAAATACTGAGGGATGTTTTGTTTTTCAATTAGCAGATCGATATATAGTTTTATTCTATACAATTAGTGTGCATTGTTTTTCTTACTAAATCACCAACACGTAAAGATTGGAAGTGACTTGTATCATTATAGAAGGTAATGAAACACAGTAATGGCGTCATTGTTAAAAGGACATCACGATAATGTCCCAGAGAAAACTATAATACTATCTACGGCCATTATGATTTACGTAATTTACGGTCTATAAAGTATTTTATGACACCAGTACTGGTTACGTCTTTCTTGCTTACCTACGTCGTCACAATTAATTTCATCCGAAGCATCCTCACAATCATCATCTCCGTCACACACCCACGTAGAATTTATACATAGCCCATCAGAACAGGCGAACATACCAGCATCGCAAGTAGGACTAGAAGCTGTCAGAAAGAAAAGTGGGATCATATAGAGGTTATTTCAAAACATAAACAATACTCCATTAAATAATACGGCGACATCCACAATACCAAAAGTTTCAAATTTTATGAAGAGTAACTGCTCTAAGCGGCTCTCACCAATCGTATTTCGTTGATTTAAATTTTATACTACTTATTGTGCTGACAATCTCATTTGCATCCAATGTATTATGTACTTTATACTATATATCTTGAGGGTAAGAAAATACATGATGGAAAGAATACACAGCCGAAATAGAGTTTGTTACTTTTGGCCACACAAACTTACAAAGGGAAAATATTTGTATTTGCAATGATTAATCCCGTCTTTATAAATTGCCCAAAGGAGTGAGTCGCTGGAAGAATTTGTTTAGTCACTCAACATATATCACATAATCTCAGGTTACTATCTTTGTCTCTTATTATCTTACCTGTAATATTATGTATATTTTTCATCGCTCAGAAATAATTAATTATAGGAAACAATTATAGTAGTACTCACTCTCAAGCTCTGACATCGTACACTCAACACCTGCATCCTCACGGTGGCCGCAGTTGTGCTCTCCGATGCCGTTGTGCCTACAAGAATTTAAACTTTCTTCTGACCCGTTGCATGTGACGTCGTCTAACCATATACGGCCTGTTCCTTGTCCAAAGAAAGCGTTTCCTCTTACTGCCAGTACACCACTAAAACCAAGTTGTCGACACACCACAGATGCGTCTTCGACCCCCCATAAATCATCGCAAATAGTTCCCCATTGTCCATGTATCAATACTTCCACCCGACCCTCATACTGGTGACCTCCGTCAACTAGACGAACGTCGTCGATATCTGTTTTGAAGAAAATATTAAAATGTATACAATTAACCCATTTATATTGAAAATGCCAGATATTTAGGGATCATTCAATTGAAATTTTGAAGCGTTGATTGGACGAAGGTTCTGTTATATCAAATAATGTTCCATCTTGATTAATTCACCACTTAATGGTCAAATTGGGGCTCTGGGAAAATGTGACAATTACCAAGATGGTCTAAATATTCGACCTTTTGGAAGGTTCGTTTGTAACCATTTTTTTATTTATCTATGAACATTGATAAACAAAGATTTACATCAGATTGTAACGGATTCATATTGAAAACTGATGATCGCTTTATATGTGAAACATCGATGCTCCATATGTTTGAATTGTTACAAATGTTTTGGCATTCGATATATTCATCATACATGAACATTTTTAGCACATTAACTAACCCTCATCCACCTGACATTCCATTTCACAGTTTGACACCTTACGGTTAAATGTTTGTGATAATCGCTTAAGTAACTTGGAGGGAATTTGTGTAGAATGTTGATCCTTGGTAGCAATCGGCCTATCAGTGGAATAAAATCCAAAAATGTGTGCCCTCACCTGAAACAGATGGGCTTGATGTAGTCTGAAAATTTTCAGTTGAACATTCAACACCAGCGTCTTCATCATGGCCACAGTTTGTATCTCCAATATCATTCTTAGGACAATCATTTAGTGACTCTTCGTTTCCAATGCATTCCACCTCATCTAGAAATATCTGGCCATATCCTTCTCCATAGTAGGCCTGCTTGCTATATCCGGTAGCCGTCGAGTAGCCCAAAATTTGACAAACTACTACAGCGTCATAGAAATCCCATGAATCATCACAGACTGTACCCCATTCCCCGTCAACATAGACTTCCACACGACCTACGTTTGTAGTATTTCCATTCACGAGTCTTAAGTCTGCAATTTCTGTCAATACAAGAGGCATGTTATGAAATTATGATTAGAGAAGATGTTCTAGCGATGACGTTGGAGTATTTAGGTTTGACTCTTAACAGATAGGTAAGATCACTGAAAAATCTGCTCTGTTTCCCCAAATTAAACAGTTCATTTAGAGCAATGAAGATTTCTGGATTTGTAAAATCGTTCATAAATCTAATGCAATTGTAATACAAATATTTTGGAAGCAGCTTTTGAAGTAAATTTCCATCACGGGTTAATGATATTCGATACTGAAATTCCATAATATTGTTCGGCGTGTAGCGGTACTAATAAATTTTCATGTCTACTTCGTCTCGATTTTGATGTGGTTTCTGATGACTACTACTGATAAGAGATAGAGTGAATGCGACGAAATGTTCTCTTTAAATGAATTTTATCATCAATTCCTTACTTATTGCTTTCGTTATAGTGAAAGCCTTGGAAAAAGTTTGATCAACGGTTATCATGTTTATAGATCATATTATCGTTATGTAAGTTGAATGAATTCAGTTCAAATTGAAGAGGAGAAATTATATAGAAGTTACAAGAATTATATTCGTTTCTAAGTAGCATTGTGTAACAGAATTGAGGCCAAACCTTGAGAGTTCGTTGTACATACAACTCCTGCATCTTCTAAGTGACCACAGTTGTTTTCACCAAAAGCATTATGGCTGCAATCACTTAGACGGCTTTCATTCCCCGAACACTCGACGTTGTCTAACCAAATTGGACCTGATCCTTGTCCGAAGAAAGCTGGGCTATAGGCACCAGGATATCCAAGCTGTCTGCATATAACTGCAGCGTCATAACGATCCCATAGGTCATCGCATACTGTTCCCCATGTACCATTGATTAAGACTTCAACTCGTCCAGAGTTACTACTAATTCCATTCGCAAGACGAACTGCGTTAATTTCTGAAATGAAATATTGATCAATATAATCTATGAAAAGGTAAAAAGTGTCATTGGTTATATCTGTTTTAACAGAAGTGTACTTACCATCAGGTTGACCAGGTTCACATACAACTCCGACGTCCTCATTATGTTCACAGTTGTGAGTTCCGATGGGTAATTTGTCGCAATCAGACAAGAAGGTTTCCTTCCCTTCACATTCGACGTCATCAAGCCAAATTGGTCCTACTCCTTCCCCATAGAAACCATAAAGAGGTACTTCAGATGCACCAATGTAGCCTAGCTCACGACATACAACGTTAGCATCATTCATATCCCAGAGGTCATCACAAATCGTCCCCCATTCATTTTCTACAAGTATTTCTACTCTGCCTTCATTTGGGGAATTCCCATTGACGAGTCTAAAGTCATCGATACTTGCTGTTGAAAACAAAATGTTTCATTATCTTTTCGAGTAGCAAATTGGAACGACGTTTCCAGAAACGAGAATATTTGTTTGACAAAATCTTGTTTGTTACACATGCTATCAGAAATATGCTACGATTTTCTAACGTAACAACTAAGGTAAGAGTTGTTACTGTGCTGCAGTGTAACCTTTTAAATTACTCTGATGGAACAGCAATCCATGATCATGTGATAGGGGAGCCTTTTATCCCATCTTTATGTTCTTCTGATCGGGTGTCACTACCACAACTGTGAAAATCGAGTCCGGATTCTGACTAGATTAAATTCTTCTGCGGAATCATACATGCATTTGGGACTCGGGCTGGGGTTAGGGTCGAAATCTAGATGTCCTAGACTTGGACGTATTGTCACCTTCAATCGAGTCAGTCTATGTTACGACCTTCGCCTTGAAAGATGAGAAAGTGGTTCTAACTTCACATTCAATCCTTACAATTCATTAGTCACCGAAACGAACCCTATAAATATCAGTGTCCAACGATCAAATGGTACAGTCCCGATACAAGTCTTTTTTGCAATCTTAATGTTATACATGATGTCCTCTTGACCATGTTGACGTAATTCACGTTTAAAGTATTTGATCATTTGGAAGTTATAAAAAAGCTTCACTTATTAAAACATGCAGCCAGACTTTCGAGCATGGACATGGATGGGGCCGGGTCCGAAGAGGGCACGTCCTCATTCATATGTTGGTGAATAACCTGACAATTGCCCACTTTGATAATGAATTCATATTACACATTATTGCAATATTAAAATAGTTTCCTTTTTTCGACAGATTCATTACTTAATCCCATTGACCTTTATCATTCTCAATACACAGCGGATTTGTTGTGGGAAGGTTTGCGGTAATTTGTAGTTTTCTCCCCCAAGTCGAAGTCCTTTGACCATCTATCCCTCAAAGTTCGTAGCCTCCCTCAAATTTAATTGTTTTCCGCTACCCTTGGGAGATGGTGGGATTCATCTCATAGGTGGAAGCACCAGGTTATGATTACAATAGCAATGACATTCTTTTGATGATGGGGATCATACATTTTAAGCTGAGGGCTACATTCTTTTCGTTGTTCCATTCTAATGATCCCTTGTTGAAAAGAAGAAACGTGTCCATTGTTAACTTATTGATATCAGCTACTTTTACCGGGCCAGCTTGAATGGGTAAACGACAATCCCTGATATTGCTTTTCCTTAAATTTATTTAACTATTGAAAGCTAAGGACGTGGCTTATGGTACCACCATATAGCAACGTAGTAATACCTTATCTTTCTTTTGACGAAGATAAGAAATTGTGGATCTGACTGAGAAAACATGGTTTGATGTTAATTTCGTTTTGTTCTGGTATCTCACCTTCAGTGTGCTTACACACTACCCCAGCAGTGTTTTTACTTCCACACATGTTTTCAACAGCATCGTTGTAGTTACAATCAAGTAAACTATTTTCGTCACCGATGCATTCAAAATTGTTCATAATAGCAGTTGAGAGAGGATAACCAAAATAAGATTCTCGTCTTGGTCTCTCCACGGCACTAAAACCCAGTTGTCTGCAGACCACTTCTGCGTCTTTAACGTCCCACAAATTATCACACACAGGCCTCCATTGTCCATTTGCATAAACTTCAACATTCCCCAAGTAGTCATATTTCCCACCCTCCAAACGAACAGTCGCTGTTTCAAAACATATGTAAGAAAAAGAAGAAGAAAAGAAGAAGAAGAAGAAAAAAAATTAACGAACACAGTTATAGAAACTCGCCGTTTGTTTTGTGTGTATGTTTGTTTCTTAACAGTGACGGTCCTTGTACTCGATGTTATGAGAAAGATTCAATAAAATTGTTTGTCTTGTTACTCAATCTAGAGGTGATGATTTCTCTATGAGTCATCCTTTACTCCTTTTACTATGAAATGTTGACAAAATCCACACATTTCTACATCTTCTACAATGAGTTCTTCGTCCATTTTTAGGCGATAATTGTAAACAAGAAGGCGTTGTAAAGTTTACCATTAAAGACTGCTTGTATAGGACCTTGCCATAGGACTCCATGATGAATTGTCATATAATATTGGTTATAACATATACTGTAGTAATAGCCCCCTTTCCTTTTTCATATCCACTAAATTAGAAAACGGAATGACCTAGGGAGCGTTTTTCTCGCAAGATTTCGAGAGAGCAAAAGTGTCGGAAACGAATCACAACGTTTCAAAGGTTACACCTCTTCCTTATTATTTAGCGTGAAACCTAACAAATCATTCCAGTGCATTGCTATGGAATTATAGTACCCAGACTCATATGTAAAGCAAAAAGATGAAATCTAAACTGCTAGTGGAAAACTAATTTAGATATCGGCATACAACATGTTGTGATGTCTCCTTGACTCATGATTCAGTGTGCGTAAACAGCCTGGTCTACACTAATATATTTGTAAATCAATTCAATTGATTAGCGACGACAACGGGAATCCTAATTATAAGATTCATACTGCAAACTGGTTATGCATCAAATCATTCAAGACGCAAGTATTGCATGTCCACTTGACTATTGTAAATATGAAATGTATTAATTTTAAATTAATTCTCCACTTTGATGGTTTTAGTGCAATTGCATGAACTTTTCAGTAGCCTTATGCTGTTACATCCACTTGCTACATTCCGATAACTGGTTCCTAAAATAAATACGTTTCTTTCTTCATATTGCCAGTTACTGAAATGTTTAGCCGCTGTATACAAATAAACTACATAAAGCTTACCGGTCGAAGGAGTAGTTAACTGGAGACCATCGTTGCAAACTACTCCAACATCTTCATGATGTCCACAGTCGTGTTCGCCTATAGCGTTTTTAACGCAATCATTCAAAGATGTTTCATTTCCAATACAATCTACGTTATCCAGGAGAATTGGATCCGTTCCTTGACCGAAATGGGTTAGTATGGATACCTGGTTGGATCCAGAGTAACCCAGCTGTCGACAGACAACATTAGCATCCATCAGATCCCAGGAATCATCACAAACCGTACCCCATACACCGCCAGCAAAAACTTCCACACGTCCCTCGCTGTCCGTGATACCGCCAACTAGTCGAATGCTCGTTATACCTTGCGAATAGAACAATAAGCGAAAATGAAAAGATAGATTTGTATAGGAGAAAGCAGGATGGTGATACTTGGTAGCAATCGGCCTATCAGTGGAATCAAGAAAGGTGTGCACTCACCTGAAGCAGATGGGCTTGATGTAGTCTGAATATTTTCAGTTGAACATTCAACACCAGCGTCTTCATCATGGCCACAGTTTGTATCTCCAATATCATTTTTAGAACAATCATTTAGTGACTCTTCGTTTCCAATGCATTCCACCTGATCTAGAAATATTTGGCCATATCCTTCCCCATAGTAGGCCTTTTTGCGATATCCGGTAGCCGTCGAGTAGCCTAACATTTGACAAACTACTACAGCGTCATAAAAATCCCATGAATCATCACAGACTGTACCCCATTCCCCGTCAACATAGACTTCCACACGACCTTCGTTTGCAGTACTTCCATTGACGAGTCTTATGTCTGAAATGACTGTAAATATAACATGAAACAAAGATACTTGCAACTGCACTAGATTA
>KN886090.1:7303-42516 GCA_000934455.1 Apostichopus parvimensis
TCTAGCCTGTTTCTTTCTCTCTCTTCTGTAGTAGTGTTCAAAAGTTTCCTTTTCACCGAGGACAGTGTATATATGAAGACATCTATAGACCGGAGAAAAGTCTACTTTGTCCTGCGCAAGGACCTCCTGCTTAAAGAAACAAATCAAAAAAAGGTTCACAATTGTATCTCCAAATTTTACTCTTTTGGTCAGGGAAGAAGGAGGGGGAGGGGGAGGGGGAAGGGAGAGGGGGCTCAAGAAAAGGTCAAATTTTACCCCGCATTCATTATTTCTATTTTCATCGAAGTAATCAGAACATATGGTGCTTTTCCTTACAACAGTTTACAAAAATGAGAATTTGGCCAAAGTCAGTCATTAAACACGATTTGATTTTTTGGCAGAGTTCAACAGAAGTGCACTTTTCTAATAACAAAAGGGTAGTTTTTAATTACACTTGTTAAGATGGGCAGGTGCCACCCGTGCTTTCAGGATTTGCTACTTCTGATTAAACACTTGTGCTTGGAAGTACACACTGCTTTTAAACAGGATGATAGGCCACACCCACCAGTGCTGGAAGAGGTGTCTTGGAAGTACACGCTGCTATTAAACAAGATGATAGGCCACACCCACCAGTGCTGGAAGAGGTGACTATGGTCCCTTGTGGGCAAAGTGCAGCCCACCAACAAATATTTCTTGCCACTCATAAGAAGGTTGTAAACCCCTGTAAAATGTGACCCACAAAGCCCACAGAACTCTGCTTGTAATATAACAGTTGAACAATGTGCATATGGTAGAAATCTCTGATCTTGTATTTCTCATATAATTTGAAAATCTCCTTTTTGTCACAGGAGTAGACCTACATCCTTAAGCATTGCATCGCATAGAGTGTGAACATTATGTCACGGTGGCTTGCAGATCAATTCTGTGACCAGCCCAGAATTAGGCCCATAGGATGGTTAATTGTTAAGTCTGTATTGATAACTGAACGTACGAACAGACTTCAGAGTAACATATTCTGCAACATTTCGACTATTTTTAAAACTTGGCTTGTAATTCGGTGTTTCTATTTTTTTTATAAACTGACCTCTTCATCTTCCTCCTCTTCAGACTCCTTTTCCTCCAGGGAATTCTTATCAACTTCTGTCAGACTGGAATCAGATTTGCTGCTCCTGTGTCTCTTTGGAGCAGAATGTTCCAAAGCTGTCCTCTCCTGAACCTAAGAGTAATGACCAAGTCAAGCAGTTTGCTGTTATTTTTCTATTCTTCATTTGTAAATTTGTCCCATCTAAAATCCAGAACTGATTATAAATCTCAGCCTAAATAAAAAATCAGTCTAAACTAAAAAATGTATCACTGCCTTTGCCCTTTATTCCTCTCACATCTGAATTGTTTCATAAGATCTGAAATAATCCCCCATCTCCCCCCCCCCCCTCATCCATTTTTAATCACAATTTCTGTCATTTTGGAATCAGATTTGCTACTCCTAATTCTCTCAAGAGCAGAATTTTCCAAAGCTGTCCTTTTCTGAACCTAACAGGAACGACCCAATCAACAATTCTTAATTTTCTATTTGCAACTTGTCCCACTCATTCCCAGAACTGATTATAAATCTCGACTAAACCAGGAATCAATCTAAATTAAAACGTATCACCTATGCCTCCTATGCTTCTGTCACTTCAGAATTATTTGGTATCTTCTCATTTCATGCCCCCCCCCCCACCCCCTCAACCACCCTCCACACCTCTTCCAGATCCCTTCCTAATATTTTGAAGCAGTACAATTTAAACTGATCCATAGCATTACTTCATCCTATATCACGTCTCATAATTTATCTTGTTTATCTTCTCCTCCTCCCATATCCCCTTCCCCCTTCACCCACACCCTCTTTGCTACTAGCATCCTCTTCCATCTCCTTTGCATCTGTAATCTGTTTAAACTAACCTGTATCATTGCCTCTTCCCCAATCATATCTGAATGCTTCCTGATGCTTTCTAGGAAGTCTGTTAGATCGGACATGAACATGTTTGATGTTCCTGCTGACGTTTCTTCATCCCATTTGCTTCAACCCTCCCCACCCCCCTCCCAACACCCTCTCCTTGAAACTAGCATCCTCTTCCATCTCCTTTGCATCTGTGATCTGTTTAAACTAACCTGTATCATTGCCTCTTCCCCAATCATATTGGAATGCTTCCTGATGCTTTCTAGAAAGTCTGTCAAATTAGACATGAACCGCTGTTTGATGTTCCTCTTGATGTTCCCTTCACTCCCTTTGCCCTCCACTCCTGCCCCCACCCCCTACCTTGACTAACTCACACCCTCCTCTCCTTGCTACTAGCATCCTCTTCCATCTCCTTTGCATCTGTGATCTCTTTTTAAACTAACCTGTTTCATTGCCTCTTCCCCAATCATATCTGAATGCTTCCTAATGCTCTCTAGGAAGTCTGTTAGATCGGACATAGAGGCCTCTTTGATGCTGTCTCTGATCTTGGGTATATTTTGAGCGATTTTCTCACAGAATCTGTATCGGCGGACTCTGGGGAGATAGGTGTGCTCTAACTGCTCCAACGTTTTAAGGGCTGGATAGTATCTATAGGAAAAGAAAATATTTTATAGCTCATCAAAGATGCGACTCCGACCTTCTAAAGTAACATTATAAAAAATCAAGCATTGTAAAGAACAAAGCAGAGTCCTTCAGTTGGAGCACTGACCATTCCGAATCAAATCATCGACAAACTACTCAAAAATGCCTCTGTTACCAAAATGTTTGATAATGTTGAGTATCTGTCTAGTTCAGCCCTATCCACCTGAACGGTAAGGAAGCTGTTTTGGAAGATATTTTATGAATATGCGTTAATATTCTAGCAAAATTTTCAATACGAGACGTTTTCTAGCAAACGGATATTAAAAGAAAAGGGGAACAAAGTCCAAATTTGAAATCTTTTAGGAATACACCCATCAACTTAGCATGATTAAGTTAATGTTAATGCTAATACTAATTTCCCAAAACAACTAAAGGTCTACAGTTGTAGTTCCATAATGTGCCACACAAGCATATATACGTTTCATTTGGGGGTTGTTGGTTTAGGCAGACTACTTGGTAATCAAGATAATAACTACATTGTGAAACAGAGGAATAAAAATGGGTACATCTCTTGAATTGTTGCAACTCACCTCTTGGAATTAATTTGATCATTGAGCTTACAATAGACCTGTAGCACTGCAAAGGAATGAAAAGATATTTGATTATTCATAAACATAAAAAAAATTAGAAAAAGAAAGTGTTTTACAATTAGAATGAAACTGAAAAACAGGAAACCAAAAAATATTTTTATTGTAATAAAGAGTGACACAAAACATGCTGGATATGCTGACATGGCCATCAATGCAATTTTTTTTCTTTTTTGGGGGTGGGTGTGGGGGGGGTTCTGGAATTATCTATATGATTGATATTCATAATAATCTAAATGTTTGTCTACTACAGTAATCCCCTTACATGTATCTCATTGAGTTCACCGTGCTCATTAACCTGTCTGTATTCTGTGCATGGTTTTGTCCCTTCTGTTACTGTTACTTGTCATTTAGCCTCTGTAGAAGATCCTGCTAGGATCGAAACGTCAGGCCAACTTACTTTTACACAATCTAAATGTACTGGTGATGAAATCTTGACTGGCAGTCGGCAGTTAAATTTTGTAATCACTTAGTGCCAGTTCCAAGTTGACATTACCATTCCTCTAAATCTACATCTGTATTTTGGCTTGTAAGTGTGCATAACATAAACCATGTTAAACAATAGTTGGATATCCCTCAAACTACTCTTAGAGATCTACTGTACAGCCCTGCTATTCAAACGTTTTTTTGCTTGGCGATTCAAATTTCACCTTGATCATTCTTGGCAACAATCCAGTGGAGGACATTGAGGCCTCCGGAAGGAACCTATGGGAAGGAAGTATCACCCTCCCTTTGAGAATTTTTTTTTTTCAGGATGCTATAGTAGCACAATGGTGTCATATTTTGCAACTTTTGAAGTAAATTCACATTCAAGACTTTTCCACCATTTTTTCCCAACAAATAAAGGCATTCTTTTTTTTTCTTGGAAATCTTTTGACGACCCTTCAAATATTTTGGTGACCCCAACAAGGATCTTGACCACCCAGACTGAATACCAGGGATATATGCAGCTAAATCATTTGGCTGCTGCATACTTAAAAGCAAGTTTATAGTTGTGTCACGCAATCCAGAAAATTCTGTGTCCCACAAAATTAACATATTAACGTCTTATGGTTTGCATTGCCTGGGAATTTAGTCACTTTACGTCTACAAAGTAAATTTTTTCATTTTTCATGAACTAGACTAGATCAATTTTTTAAGGCGCCTCATATTCCATTAAAGGCATTGAAGACTCGCCCCAAACCGTGTCCCGCGCTCTGAAAAAGTTAAGTGATGTTTTCTTCTCGTCCCTACAAAATGCAGACAGTAATGAAACCTGAAACCTTGTTATCTTTTATCTAGAACTGAGATGTCCATCGCTGCTATGTACACTGTGTTGTGGGTATTGACCGTAGCTGTATGTATTGACTGTACACTAGTGTCAAATTACCGACGGTAGCAAGCTGTGTGTGTATTTTCTGGGATCGATGGTGGTGTCTAACACTTCTGTAACACCTCATTCTAGGTCAGATTACCGGCATGAGATGTGTCTTTGTGCGCGTAATCTTCACACCCTTTATCAGTCGAAAATGTTACCAGCAGATTGCGACAGATGTGACAGACACAAAATATAGCTTCTACCTCTGGCACTATCCACTGTCTGAACTTGAATGTGTCTTTATAATTTACCAGTCATGTTTTCCATTGTTCCTTTTACTTAATAAACTGTAAATACACTGCTCTAGATACACACCTGGCAGGCAGGTCTGGAGGTGTTCTGTCGTGGCAGCGATGTTAAGCAGGACTTTCCTCGCCTTCTGAAGTTCATTGGCTTGTTTCACGACTGGCTGGCCTGAACGCTGAAGTGCTTCATTCGTGTCCAATACCTCCTTCTAAATATCAAAATAATCCAGAATTGTAGTCGAATAAGAATCAACGATTATTAGTAACAAATTTATACAGACATCCATTGCCCTCGTTTTCAAGCAATATGAGAGAACAAAAAGTTGAACGTGAAATGAAAGGAACATATTTAACCCGTATGATATAAAACGAGAGCAATTTAATTTCAACCATTAGCAGTACTATGGTGGAATGTAAATACAGTAGTACTGTAGTTCATTCAGGTGGAAAAACCATCAAATTCAGATTGCACTGTAAATTAAATACCCCCAAATAGGACAAATGATAAATTGGTATCACCCCTAAATCTGGGTTTTCGATTCACCAAATGTACAGTACACATCTCTCCTACAGTGTTCATATTGCTGTTCTATTCACCAAACCTACACATCTCTCCTACAGTGTCGGTCATTGTTATTTTTGCCACCTTTTCTTGGGACAACCAACTTTGTTTTTCTGACAACCAAAGTGTAAGCCTTCCTTGTTGTCCGAGGGACAACCAGAAAAAAAAAACCTAAAAAATGTTTGCCCTGCTACTGCACCACTGGTGAGTCTGGTGTTTGTAAACCTATATGTGTCTTGGTTTTACTTTTTGAACTCCTCAGATTTTTCATGCTGAATACCTTGAGTGTTTCAGCATATGCCCTGACTTCGAGCAACTCTCCGACGCTATCCACAAATCCCTGGTAGTGGAAGTTACACATCCTCTCGATGTCCTTGTCATGGTCCGAAATACGAGACTGAAGGTGTTCCACAAACTTCTGTTGATCGCTCCCATCTTGAATAGCTCTGCATTGATGAGAAAAAAATACAGCAGTGAGTGAATTACCTGTGGTAGTTCGTTACATGATTCGGATATTAGGGCCCTAAAGATAAATTACAATAACTCAAAAAAGCAAGAAATTTGGGGTTTTCATTTGAAGCATTGCCATCACAAACCTAGTCGTAACAGTGCAGTGAAATGCAATTGTGGTTTAGGACATAGAGTGAATTGTGGTAGTTAGTTAAAATGATTCATTTATTATGGCCAGGGGTAAATTAAAATAATTCAAAAAGCAAGAAATTTTGGGGTTTAATTTGGTCATTACAAACCCAGTCACATCATTAGCATTCCATATCTACAGGACATCAATGGTATAATCCTGCCTTTTATATTTTCAGTGACTAAATAGAGACTAAAACCTACCCAGTTCCCACCGATTCATTCTCATTTAAAGGAGATGAATAATTTACAGGATCACAAAACTGTAAGTACATAATGAGAAGGCGCTGGCTATTATTGGGTATTGTTCTGATCAATTAATTTACAACTTAATGATAGAAACTACTTTAACTCATGTTAACAGATTCTTCTTTCCCTAAGATTGTACAGTATCAACATGCATGTCGACAGCATTCAACAGACACACGAATTCAGCTAAGCACAGTAATGGCTCATTAATTGCAAGTAGTAATTACGGAACTTCCCATCACATACTGCAGCACTGTACTGTACATAGTAGGCTATGGTGTATAGTACAGTACCTGTGTCCTAGCAGAATTTATGTGTACACTTTTCAACACAGAATGTGTACAACTGGGTCACAGCTTTTCAACTACTGTATATACATATTGTACAATGTAGCACTAACAGTTAGTATTTTATACTGTGTAGAGACTTGATCAAGTTGAATGCAGAATACTAAGTACTGCAAAGAGCAAGAAACCAAGAACGCACTACTGGTTTAGTGTACAATACTACTATAGCATATCATGCTGTATGAAAATGAAGGAAAATTAATATATACAGATACAAGAAGGTACAGTATAACAGTTTTAGTACAAAAAAAACAAAAACATAAACATTTCCAGAACCTTCTCTCACAGTACAAGCAAACTTCACTTACCTCAAAACTGCAAGTACATAATATTATAACCCTAACTTATTCTCTGTGAAAGGTACTGTAGAGTTGATCAACCAGTATTAAGTTAACATAAAACTGAAACACGTTTGCAATCTGCTATTAAAACCAGTAACATACACTGCCCGACTGAAAGTAACCGATTCAATCAAATTTTTTAGTGTACACAGGTCAGTTGTTAAACTAAGGGGTCTTCACGGCCATCGAAAAGCAAGGTCGCAACAGTCAAATTGAGATTGGCCACTTTCAGTGAGGGCAGTGTTTGACTAGGAATATTTAATACACAAAACCATCCAATATGGCTCCATTTCTTACCGACATCCCCAACTATGTTCCACTCGGTTCACTGGCAGCATTAATTTTGCCCTATGTATTGAGTGATATCATACAAACCTTTGATGCACACTGCAGTGATAAAGTTGTCTTTTCCTTCAACATATGAATTAGTATTACAGCCAGGCTTGTTGTAATGTATACAGCCACAGGGGTAGACTTGGCACTTACTCAGTATTAAACACAAGCTCAGCTATAGCTGTGAAAGTTTAAGTCATCATTTGGCATTCAATCTAAACTATACACTATTTACAGTACATGTACAAATATCGATAGAAATGCTATATATGTCAAACAGTACTACAGTACATAAAGGAACAGAACTGCACTACAGGTGCACCCTAAAGACTGCAAGTAACCCCATACCTGGCACCCTGGTCTCCTCCTCAGATGACCTCAAAGCTCATACAGGTCTACCTTTCAAAATGTTGCTACCCTAGTTATTAGTAAACTACCCTGCAGTACACAGGAGATGTGTGAACAGTATAGTAAACATCACATGTCCATACCACAGGTCACTTTGTAACTACAGCTCCCTCCCTCCCTAAATGATCGACATGCTGCAAATGCAGTACATAGTGAGTACAGAAGAAAATGACCTAATAGTGTGAGTTCTATAGGAGTATGCCACTTGCAGAATAGCAGTATAATCCAACATACAGCAACATCTGTGTGTACATGCATATAGAGTTATTAAACTATCATGCATTTAACTGGTCTGTAAGTGCTAGTTTCATATATGTACCTCAGTGTCACACCGGCCATTGTTTACTACTGCATAGGATACAGTTTATTACAGGAACTCACTGAAAACGAGAGATATGACTGTATTACATGTATGAGTACATGGTATACTGATGGCATTCAAACAACACCGAATAGGAGAAAATATTTCAACGTGCCCAACACTTCATTCTAGTGTACATACAACATACAACGTTTCTCTACATATGTACACAAATTCCACCCAACTTTGCTACACATTGCATTGTAAACTTATAAACTGGCCAAGTATATCATGCAGTGCACATAGCAGAAAACATTACTGAAATAGAGCCTACAGGATAGAAGAAACGTTGGAAACCAGTTGCGACAAATATCACTGTACAGTAATATACTGTAAGACACATCAACCGTACTCTATTCTCCTCCTATGAAAACAAAAGACATATTCATATATGTTCTATGAAGAATATATTTGTTCTTACCTAAAAATTTGCCCAACAGCAGTTGAATCAGACTCTTCAATCACATGGATAAGTCGATCAAATTCGGGGTTTGCATCTGGCAAAGTGTTTTTGTCATCTCCCGTACTAAAATACATTATACAATGTGATCTGTAAGGGGGGAGGGGGGGAGGGGGAGGGGGATATTCTCTCACACAGTAAAACAACCTACTACAGCTCAAGAATTAGCAAACCTGAAAACCTAGTGAGATCAAAATATTTATTTAATCATTGAAGATTTATTTTGGAGGGGGGAGGGGTGGGAGGGGGGATAGGTTCTTCAACATCCGTTTAAAAAATACTATGTATTTAAAGGTTTGCTGCAAACACTAAATCGCACAACAGTGTCAATAAAAGCTTAAAACTAATCCCTCAAATTCCAAACCAGCTCGTTGTGTTCAAACTGAACATCTAAGATCATCCAGACTTGTAATAATCACCTACAGACTACAGTTTCTCACAACACATCCACACAGTATTGAGTCGCTTGCACAGTATCTGATTTACAGATATATACCCCACACAAAACTAAAAACACACAATATTTATCTCCATTAGAAATAATGCACTGTGAAAGCTCTTCAATCGTGGAAACCACACAACCACGCACTTTTCCTCTCCGTGAGCCCTAATGAAAAATCCCGTTGGCAAAAGCACAACCTAGCCAAGTGTCGACAGACAACTTATTAATTAGCTCCAGCCAATCACTCCCTTCTTTTCAGGAAGTGAGCCTTCGTAACCTGACCTCCTCCTCAGCTCTGTAATTTATTCACACACAGGATAATACTCGACGATGTATGTGTTGTCTAGATCTGATCAAAGACTGCGACTGCACACATCCGAGAACGACGAACCGAAACTGACTTCAATGGGAAGTGAAAACTGATGCGCCTCTTCCTTGTTCGAGTTATGCATGCCTCTCTAATACATGGCATCTACAGTAAGTACTGGAGATTAAAAACTGTTTGTATAATGGTACACAGCGGATCCCAAGTACCAGCAATCTCATCATGTTCATGTACATTTATTTTCTGTCACTGGGATGATCACCTACACAGTGTGTATGTGAACTGGAGGGGGGGAAAAAAAAACGCAAAAAAAAGCAAAAAAAAGGCAACTTTGCCAACGAAAAAAAAAACCCGCCTTTGTCTCCTTTTGACATGGAACTTAACCCGAAGGTGCGAGTTTCAATTGTTCAGAACCGCTCACCAAACCATGATTGCTCATTTTACTTCTATGGATTGTCATATGGATTTGTAACGATATCACTAAAAGGTGAAAATGGGGCAAAAACACAATAGGGGCATGTATGGTCTATATAGGAGAACTGTACAGTGACTGTGAACTTGGCTGTCTGAGAGACAAATCAAAATATACGTATCAGGTTACATGTTATATGCTTGAAGTCATTTTGGGAATTGATGGTTTTTGGTATCATACTTTGCATGTTGTTTCTGGTGTATTTTGTGAAGGATTTTCCAAGAGAGAGAACTTGTTATGTAGGACGCTATAGACATATATGATAACTCAAGTGAATTTATATTTCAGTGGTAAATTGTGTGAATTCATGGCCTTTCATTGAGGAATGTGAGCACAATTTCAAACTTCTAGCTAAACAGCCCATATATAGCAAACATCTCAACTGAGCTAAGTATAGTAATACTATAGCTACATGGTTGTTCCAAGGTATGGTAACTCACTATGTGTGTCTGATTGATGAAGCCTTCATTTCTTCTTGATAGAGGAGTCTGTCTTGTTAGAAACTGTAAGCTTTAAACTTTTTCCTGTTCTTTTCATAATCATTTTGAAATGACTTTTGTTGAACTTTCAGTCTATGCACATGCAGGTAAGGTGTAAATTTAAGTAGTTAAGGCTTTATCAAACTTCATTTTTTTTTAATTAAGAGTATAATTTATTACTTTAATCACATGTGAATAAATTACAGAACAAATACAAATATAAGTTTTGGCTCAAAAACCACGACGATGTCATTCGGACATTTTGATTTGACATTTGATTTCAGATATACTGATGTTCACAACACTAAAATGTATAGCCTTATCAGGATCCTCATTTTCTCCTACAGATACAGAAAATTTAGGGTCTCAACAATATAAATACGATTCATAATTAGTATTCAGAGGCATATTATGGCATGCTTATGAAAAAATTTTGATGGGGTTTTCCACTGTACAAAATTACAGCAACAGAACTCTCTGCTGCACCATGCATACATGTATGTATCTTATGGTTACCTAGTTGCCTACCAACATGCCAGCAATTTAATTTGGAAAATCACTATCCTATCCTTCCGGGCATACTTTTGGTTGTATGATTCTGTTTGACCAACTACATTCAACACTTAGGCTGCAAGTCTTACCAAAATGTTAATCTAACTGAGTCACAAACTTGTTGCATAAATTATTAAAGATGACATCATTTGATGAATAAACCTGATATCATGTAGAAAAGACATTAGCATATATATCCTACAATAGATAAGAATTTTAACTGCCTCTTGTGTTTAAGACAACAAAAAAGATGTAGAGTATACTTACACTGCATAATAGCTACTGTAACTATAGTATAGTACAGTGGCAAAGTGCAATACAGTAACTGCACTACTATGCATTACAGTACAGGACAGTATACAGTAGAGTACTATCAAATACTGTACAGTGCACGACACATACTTTACAGTACACTAGTACAGTACAGCTACTACAGCAGTACAGTACAGTAATAACAGACAACACACTATGACCATCACCACTACTGGTCTAGATGTGATAAACCTAAATGTCAGGAACAACCTCAGTATACTGTAGTTACTGTAGTTACAACCTCAGTATACTGTAGTTACAGTTACAAGTACAGTACAGAAGAGCACAGAAGGCTCATGTACCGGTATGCAGTATAATCAGTGGCGAAGCTAGGGGTATTGGTCAGGGGGGCGAGTATGGTCTGTAGGGGCGCTTGCGACACTATCTAAGCGGAGCGCCACCACAGGTTGGCGCGGAGCGTACAGAAAGTTTTTGAGTAAAGATACTCCCTAGATCGCAGGAAATGATCGACTCTTTCCGGGCCTTGCTAATTTGCAGATAAACGAAGAATAAATAGGTGTCATCGCCATTTTGTCAGAAAATTACACCAACAAAATGTGACAAATGTCAATAGGTATTTGAGAGCGCAATAAAAAAGTCAATAATAGCGAATAAGTAAAAAGTGGTAAAAAGCTGAAAAGGGCGCCAGTAGTCCATTTGAGTCCGTCAGGGGGGGCATCCGCCCCCTTTGACTGTATGGACGCTCCGCCACTGAGTATATTAACACTATACTACAGTATTACACAAATGTTACTTGTTACCATGGTTTATCATCCAAATGAGCTGCAAAAGGTGAGTTTACTTCACACAGATTTAAAAGCCGATCCAGAAACACAGAAGTTATCATGGTCAGTGTACACTAACTTACAGCCAATATGAAGTGATGCTGTACAATATGTTAGTCTTTAACATCCTGATGCAATGTGCATTCAATGTGTATCCATTTTCAAGAAATTAATTGTATCATTTAATATTACCAAAGAATACTGGAATGTTATTCAGTACATTCCTACTGTCAATGCACAGCATATAACATCGTACATGCACCTGCTTTGCTTCAAGTTGGCTTAGATCTGTCACCAAAGGGCATCAACTTCAAATAATCACCAAACTGCTTGTACAAGTTATATGGAAGAGGCAGAAGAAGGAAGGTAACGGCCAGTGAGGTTCGGTTTCCACCCAACATTGTTATCATTCGGGTCTGAAATCTGTACCAGGGTCACAGTTTTCTTTCTTAAATTTACTTCTTTTTTGAAAGAAACGTTAGGCCTATGTTAGAACATTAAGCTGATTTAAGTCAGGGTACTGTTGTTGTAACAAATAGGATTGGGGGTAAGATCGAGTGGCGCTTTCAGTTAACGAAAACCGCCTCCAGGGGTCGGAATGAAATAAATATGTTGGGATAGAGTACACGAATGAAAAGATAATTATACAGATTACTTGAGGAGTGCCAAAGGAAGCAAAAGATTTATTAAATGAAGATGCTCATAACAAGAAAAACACAGATAAAATATGCCCAATAGGACAAATAACTTCAAACACAAACTCACCCTGTCCTGCCCAAGAGAATTCAAACTTATAAAACAATTCAATGAAAGAATATTATACATGAACACACACACCTCCACCCTGCTCCCATCCTTGTCTCCTCCAGCCACCATCCTATTTACTCTTTGTTCCTGTTCAGTGTTTTCTTCCCTCAGTTGTCATAAACCTGTGACATACTCTGGTTATACTTTATAGGCCAATCACTGGGATATACTTCCGCCCAGATCAGCCTACAGTAGGCTAGCTGTCCTTACAGTTACAGTACCACTACCAGTCGTATACGATTGCAGTATAGCATAGGCTACACCAAATGGCTTTCATCCTGTAAGTTAAAGCACATGAACCTAATCAATTTGCACAGTAGCCATAGCTTAGGCTAAAACTTGAATTAACGTGTATGTCAAGATGAATCATTTCCGTACCTCAGTATTGGCGCAGCCGGATCTTCTGATGTTTCGATGTATGATATAAGATTAGAGACATGGGTGGCAGTCGCATCCTCACTCACCATACTGGCAAATGTAATAGCTAACCCAACTTTCTTCCACCTGCTCTGTGCGTCAGTTGTCATCTTTGATGTAGTGGTTTGACGATCATTTATGTCAATATTATATTTAACAGCCTAACGTTAGTATTGTTACCAGTGCTAACTTCCTCTACACACGATCTGTGATCTTTGTTGATAATTCAAGGTAAACATTACAAAAAGCGATATTGATATAGTGCAGTGTAAAACAACAATCATAACCCTAGGTCATACTTACGTTCTACGATGCCAGAATCAAATTACAGATTATGGCCATACCATGTGGTCCATCCAGCTTCCCGCATGCGGGACCAATGAAGGAATGACGCCTGGACAAGGGAACGATATCTGGCGCTTGGAAATGGGCCTTCTGCGTGAACCAATTAATCAGTCAAGTAACGCCACCTCCAATTGCAGCAATCATGAACAATTTCGAGCGTATGCCATCGGTGTATTTCAAGCCTCGCATGTGTTTTTAAAAGATTTATTAATACTATATGGCCTGTCACAATGCACTCCCATTCGGCTTTCGTACTCCTGCTTTTTCTTCTTCTTTTTTTCCTTTTTCTTGTCGCCTAAATGTTTGTATCACCGCATATACGACTCAATACTGCAAGAAAATCAGATGATCAATATTTCTTGGTTTATACGGTACCTCTTTAATTTGTCAAACATTCAAAAAGAAATTCTCGAAATTTCGAATCACAATTTCGATAAAAAG
This sequence comes from Apostichopus parvimensis, assembly GCA_000934455.1. Classification (NCBI taxonomy): domain Eukaryota; kingdom Metazoa; phylum Echinodermata; class Holothuroidea; order Aspidochirotida; family Stichopodidae; genus Apostichopus; species Apostichopus parvimensis. The sequence goes on from KN886090.1 coordinate 21,190, forward strand.
TAGCAACATTTCGGAATAAAATATCACGACAAAATTCCCCAAAAACCCTGCATAGTGGACGGTTCCAATGACCCTATAGCTAGGGCAGAACCCCTCCATTATGAAATCCTTCTTTCGCCTCTGGCCCTCCTACAAAGGTTCAGGCGCCTACCTTAATCAGTCAGTGGAAGTTGTGTTATTATTTTTTAGCATAACATTCTGTGTTGAGCTACTTCAGTGTAAAGACCTAAATTATAGATTAAATATGCCTCAGAAAGTCAGAATGCATCATTGGACTTCCAACCCATTAAAATAATCTAAGGGGAGACCGTCCCAGACACTGCCATACATGGCAGTCGGCTCAATAATTACCTGCAGTATTTATACTTCATTCGCATCTTGTCCTCCCATAATTATGTGGGTAACTATACCTAACTCAGTCTGGAATTTAGAGTTTATTATTATGTATCAGCACAATCTTGCGTTTAGAGCTACTCGTATAGACATATTTAAAATAAATATGCCTCAGAAAACACTATGTGAAGTTTTAATTTGCATCATTTCTTTCTTTTTTTCTCTGGGGGAGTACCCCGATGCATTGGGGTCGGCTTCAGTGACGCCAGTGCACCCCTCCTTTATAGAAATAGAATCCTATATTCGCCTCTTGCCCTTTCACAAGCGTTCAGCCCGCTACCTTTAAGAGTCAATTTCCACCTCCCCCACCACCACCACATACGCACACGTGTGGAAATGTGTATGGATGTAAATATACACATGGTGTAAAAAATACAACTGTTCAGTTGAAGTCAAGCCATTGTCAAATGGTCTCTAACTTCAACTTTCTCATTGTCAACAACACTGTGGTATACTTTAGCAAAGTGGAGCCAGGGGTGTATGGCTCCACTTAGCAAAATGGCTTGGCTTTGATGGTAAATGTTGGGGTACATGGTTTGACTTGGTAGGCAAATACACTTACACACGCACACACTCGCAAATTTTGTTGTAATTGTTGGTCTGTAGTGTAGAACATGGTGAGCTAGTAATAAACCAACTGGAATACAAAACTAAATAGGAATGCAAAAATGTTCGCAGATCGTTTAAAGCCAAAGTCATTTCATCAATGTTGTTGTATTAAAACGTTTGAATGAGAATATTTCTTGAAAATAAATTTTGTCGCAAACCAAAATGCAAAATGTAATGCAATTTTTTTCTTGGTGTGCTTTGTTTAAGATTAACATGTGACTTGCTGCTCTGTCTCTCTTTTGCAGGGTTATGGTTAGGAGGGGGGGGGGGTTAGGGTTAGAGGGTTAGGGTTGAGACTTGCGGACGATCGGGACCTAATAATTGACGATCGGGACAGTCGTGGTACGAAAACGGACAACCGGGACCTGCAAAAGCCCCATCGGGACCTGGAAGTTCCCAATCGCGACTTCAAAGTACTTCAAGTAATATTCCGTTAATTGTCTAATATTAAGGAAAAAACTTTAAACTCATAAAGTCAATGTAAGATGTCTCGAAGAACATTTGCTGTTATTTATAAGGCAATTGTTTATTTAGGTTTTGAGTAATCGATCACATTGCGTTTGGTTACGTCACTTCCGGTCAGAACGAAATGGCCACAACAACGGCACCTATTTTGTACACCAGTGCTTTTAATAGTTTTTCGATCTCATATTCCTGTATTTATCTGTAGATGGTATATGTATTTACTGTTTTTTCTATTTATTGTTTTATGTCATTGTATTTTCTAGATTGTTTGTAAAGCGCACAGATGCATCGCGCGTAGTGCGCTATATAAGATTTTATTTACATTACATTACATTACATCATGACGTGATTAGTCTTCGGTTTAATTTACAGGTTGATAACTATTCCTCCGCTCTCAGAAACGCACCCCTAGGTAAAATTTTAAAGCGCCCTCATTCCAGGTTAAGAGTATCACGTGATAGTACGCATCGAGTTACATGACGACATTTTTATTTAGAAAAACCATTTCGTTTCCAACAGCAGTCGAGTATGTTAACCCCAAGCTTACACTAGCTAACCCTAGGAGGGGTTAGGTTAACTTTTAGAGGCCGCCATCTTGGATTGGCATGATCTTAGGTCAAAAGAAAAGATCCCGTGGGGTGGGAATTGACAAAAAAATTGACGTTAGGGGTCTCAGGTCCTGGTTGGGATTTTCTGGTCCCGATTATCCACAATGTACTAAGTAGAAATAGTGTGCATTCATATAGCATTTTAGGTTCGCTCATATAGGTAATTAAAAAAATACAAAAGTTGGGGTCAGTAGTCTAGGGAGCACAACTTATATGAGGGTGGCTGGGAATTTGACCACATAATTTTCCTCCCCCCCCCCTCCCCATTTGCCCAAAAGTGGTGCAAAATACCAACCCTCCAGAAAATGGGTCTGGAAAATTATTTTGGTTTTCAGTTTCCCACAAACTGCACTGTTTATAAAATTGTTTGCAACCTGCTGCTCAGCATAACGTAGAATGGACCGGAGTAAGGGCAACACAGGACACCGCCTGTTTTTCTGCTTGTGAAAAGTGTACTTAAAAAGCACTTTGAGTATCATTTTTTGGATAACATTCTAGTCTTGTTCACCTCGCTCATGTGGAATTAAGACCTAGGCCACTGGCCAAACACTACGACAGTACAATTGTCACCACATATACTAATAGAATGTCAGCTCGTATAAATACCCAAATCATTTTGGGGATTGTCAGAATGTTTGTCATATTATTAGTGAGTCAAACATAGAATTTCTCTAATAACACATTCATATGCTGCTGTTGAGGGTAAAATATAGTATAAGTCATACTAATAAGTATCATGTCCTGCAAGTGTATGTGAAATATCAGTGATTCCATTGTCAACATTTGTGGGACAGTACAGTTTAGAGGGCGCTTTCCTGAAATCTACAGAGAGAGGCATAAACACATTCATCTGAAACTAAAGACCAATGTGGGGCTCTTCTTATTATTTATTGACTAAGTAAGATATGTTGCATAGTACACACTAACATTGGTTCGGTTGTGGGACTTCCCACAACGGTGGGTCACACCGTTTTTTCCCCCACATGTGCTACTTTTTAAGAAAAAGTCGCTCAGGAAAGAACCCGGGCACGAAACCAAACTACCGAACGACTGACCCGCTCTCAACCCCAGTCCCCTTGCATCGGGACTGTGACTGTGTGATCATCGTCGGGTGTGCATCGCCATTCCCCTCGAAAGGGAACATATACTACATATGATCTTAGCCCACATGTGCTGGTGTATGTGAGTCACACTGTCCTACATCAGTATGCAATGTAAACACACGCACACACACACGACCTTTAAATCCTGGATACGCCACTGAGTCGACAGTTGGTGAAGATAGTAATGGAATGTCGGAGAATACGAATCGAAATTTGGTTACCAATAGTCGTAGGTTTTAGTAAAAAGTAACATTTTCGAGAAGTCGTAATTTCAATTTAAAATGTCAAACCTATATGTAATTAAATTGAAAAGTCAGGAAACTTAGTCAAAAACATTTTGAAGAAAATGACGTTTAGTGAGAAACTGGCCGAAATTTTGAGAGAAAATTGTAGAAATGTTGAAATAAGTGGAAATTTCGAGAGATGTCCGTTTATTAATGAGGCTCATCAATTAAAGTGACTGGACTGCTTATTCTAACGGGAGCAGCGTACGAAAATTGTTACTACTGTAATGTGGCGAATATCGCCTGTAGGTCGGTAGAGAGGGTACTATCATTGCCTCCTGCGGGAAATTATTTGATAGGCTATTTCGGAAGCCTAGCTCCAAGAAATTCCACGCAAACAAATATTAAAAAGTTCTGTTGATTTAAAGATTGTATATTCTCTCTCTGTGATATAATTAGGAGTTCAATTAAACGCTGTAAAATTACTTCAAGATACTGATAGGAAACAATAAATAGGTTTAAATTATATGGCCATAATGTACAGATCGTGAGCACTGGATGATTCCTTTTCCAGAACTAATTTGCCTCTATACAAACTGTCCAGAAGTTGTCAAGCTTGGAGTCACACGTGATGGGGAATCTGGTCCATGATTGGTTCAATATTAGCTACTTCGGGACAGCCTCATTGCCCTCACTGAGACATTTCATTGTCATATCATTACTACGTGCAGTTCATGTGATGCTTTGACTAAAAGCCACAAGAATTGCACCACATTAGAGCAAAGAGGAGATAGACGGTAAATGTTGTACAGAGGCACCAGACACAGCTATAACAGTGCCATAAGATTGCTTTTAACAGTTAATTATAGCTGCGAATTATAGTAATATCAGCAACAAATTCGCAGAACCACTGTGAAAGTACTTTTGCGAAATTCTGGCAATTTTCAGCAGATTCAGCTTCATATTCAACAGCATCTTCAGATCCATACCACATTAACCCAGTTCCACAGAGATGGGACCAATATTGATGATTTGTTACTATTACGCAATGATAACGGATCTGCTTCCATTGTGATTGTGAAACAGAGTGCGTGAAGAGAATGACGTTTTTAGCACTTTTCGAATGTCCTAACTATGGTGTCACGATGTAATTCTGTGATGTGCTGAAGATGTTGTCGAATGTAAGGGCTGACTCTAGTGCTGAATATTATTCTAGCTTCATGTTTGTCCCAAACGCGGCAAATGCGCAATCTTTACCAAGGCTATGTAGCCTAGGCTACCTTGTTACCTAGTTGTACATAGGGACAATCTTTGGTCTTTACTCGTCAAGGCTTGACACAAAGTTGTGATGTCTGTTTCATCCTGGATCTGAGACTAACGCATGTAAGATATGAAATGCTTGTTTTGTGTATTAAATGGAGGCCAGCTTTGGGAACTTAAGGACCGTGTCTAGCCTAACTCAGCCGTAATATTAATACCCCTACTAACTTGGGTGTCAGAACTTCGCAGTGCCTATGTTACTAGCACTAAGTACTAGTAACTACTGAAGTTAAGACCTAAGCTAATTGATATTGTTACTTGTTACCCTTCAAGGGCGTAGGAACCGGTGGGGCTGGGGGGGCGCCAGCCCCCCAGTGAAAAATATGGTGGGGCGGAAGTATCATTCCGCCCCCCCCCCCCCGCCGCAAGTCAGAAAACCCCTTTTTCATTTCCAAATGAGAAAAAAATCTCATTTGGAGCACCAAATATCATCTAAGGCCAGGTGAAAATGCAAAATTATTGACAAAATGGTGTTGAAGTGTGCTATATTGCACCAAATTGCATCTGAGGCCACCTGGAAATGCAAAAAAAATCCAAAAAAAAGAGACCCCTCCCCCAGGCCGGCCATCAGTCTTCAGCCCCCCCACTCAAAAGTACCTTCCTACGCCACTGTTACCCTTACTGCCTTAGGCCTAACGAATTTATGTCATGATGGCAGTGGATTCAGTTTCAAGCACTGTTAATATTTGCCTTTGGAAATGTGAAAATACATTACAGAGAAAATTACAAGTTTCAGATCAAAGTGGCACTATGGCATAGTCGGCATTGCAGATTTTCAAATGACACTGGAGTGCAATTGACAACTCCCAGACATAACTTCCAAATTAGGCCTAGGCTGGGCATTTCTTCTCGTCTTGAACTTCGCTATGCCTATGCATTATCCTTTGTTTTGTTTTATATAGGTTATGGTCTGTTTTATAGTCTTCTCGTGTTTTACGATTTTTGTGTTCGTATTTTACATACTGTTTAATTTTCGTTTATGTGTTTTCTAGACTTTTTATTCCTTTGATTTCTCTGTATTTTTGTTTCTATTTGTTTTAGGTTCTGTAAAGCGCCTAGAGGCCTTTTGGTATTTGGAGCTTTATTAAGAACTTATTTATTATTATTATTATAAACGAACCGACAGTGTAACAAGGTGACCATATGAGCATGACACATTGCACTTAGGCCTAGTTCATTTTTTGCATTTCTCTGTGTATTAAAGGCATTGAAGACTCGCCCAAAACCGCGTGTGGCCATCTGAAAAAGTTAACATTCCGTTGCTTGCAAGTGACGTTTTGTTCGTGTCGCTACAAAATGCAGACAGTACAGTAATGAAACGTGATACCTTGTTATCTTTAGCTAGACCTGAGATGTCCAAGGCTGTATTGTTTGTACACTATGTGTGTGTATTGGCCGTAGCTGTATGTGCAGTACTGACTGTACACTAGTGTCTAATTACCGATGGTAGCAAGCTGTGTGTGTATATTTTCTAGGATTGATGGTGGTGTCTAACACTTCTGTTACACCTCATTCGAAACTAGGTCAGATTACTGGCATTAGACGTTTCTTTTTGCGCGAGTCTTCACACCCTTTAAGGGTGTTGCTTCAAAGTTGCAAAGTGTTCTGCAAGTACTCCCGAGTCCTATAATAGTATTTCTATAAATATAATATAGCAAAGCCAAAGAATCAATGACCTCGATTCCTCATTGCATCTTGAATGCGTCAACGTGTACAATGTTATGAAATGAATACAACTTGACAGATACAGCCATATTTCTAAAATGGTCAGGGAATGGTGTCTGTATGTTTTTAATCTTGTCCCTGATGAACACCAGTGTATATAATTCTTAAAATTTGTGTTCAGGATCTTTGGAACCAAATTTTTGGTTATAAAATTATATCATGTCAGTACAGTTTCAGATGTAAGAGATGCTCAGTTATTGCCACGTTAAAGTCAAGTCGGTATACTATGTTATATGCTTAGTTCATTAGCGAGCTAAGTTAGTGAGGTCAAGTAACCAAAACACCATGTAAAGCACTCATGGGTGATTAATTCAACATTATTCATAATCCTGATAAAACACCAAGATTAGGAGACAAGAACCATTTGCAAGAGAATATTATTCATCATATATCCCATACCTTTGATAACTTAAATATGTTATGCATTTGAAATATTTCAAAAATTCAAAATACTTCCCTTTGAGCGGAAAAGTGTCAGAATTTGGTAGCTAAGTGCAATTGGGTTCTTTGTTGGCCTACTTTCAGCTCAAGTTATATTATATATATACAATAATCAAGGTACTTGGAGTATTACCTCCATTTTTTTATATTGTTTTGGTCTTTAATTCAAAAGCTATAAAAGAAAAACTATGGGAACTGAAAGAACACCAAGACATTCAGGCAGATTAAGAGAGAAGTCCAAACGGGAGTTTAGAATGCCAAGCAGAGATGACGTCTTGGATGAAATCGAGGCAATACCATATCGAAACTTAGGTCACCTTAAGCCAAGGAAGATAATCAACGAATTCACCAAAGAGTAAGTAACACTTACATTGTGAACTCAGTCATATTATAAAGCAAGTTATGCATGCAAAGCTGCTGCAAAACTGGAAGGAAATGCTTTCTTCTTGTCCCTTTCAAGATTTTATTTTGGGGAGGGGGGGGGGAGGACAAGGAGCTTTCTCAGTAAATTGCCATCGCAATGGAATGCTTTCCCTAAACTGAAATACTTTGTACAGTAAATACAATCTTGAGGTAAAAAATTTGTCAACATTTAAAACCCTGTAAATTTCTATGTTTCTCTCAGAAAGGGCAGCTTGGTTTGCTTTTTTGAACAGTGTCTAAATTATTTCTTTTCTGGTTTCAATCTCTCTTTGAAAAGGCATAATTCGTACAACAATAGGAACGACCTACCAGAGTTTTCTGAAGATGAGGAAAGCCTCTCCGACTTCATAGTTGAAACACCCACTACTAGCAAACGAAAGAGAAGAAAGAATGTTCTTGAAAGCAGTCACAGGAAGAGAAGACAGAGAGTAAGAGCTCTAGATTCAGATTCTGAAGAGGAAGAAGTGGTTAGTATACATATAGTGCAGATTTATAAGAGAATTTGCTGTTTGTAATATGGACAATCTTTCTGATGATAAATTTTTTCTGAAAGAAGAATATCATAATTAACTGACCCGGAAGATCTACCTCAGTGCATTTTAATGTAAACAAAATGTTTTTGAAATAAAAGGTTGACTTTTGTTGGGACAACCTGAAGAATATGTTTTCATTGTCTGATATTGAGTTATCAATCCCAGACCATTGGCAACTATCACCCCTTGAAATAGGACAAAGGTCTATTAAGTTTTTAAGTCTTCGCTGTAATGCATCCTGTTCTCTCCGACTTGAATTTTCCAAGTCTACTTACTTGGAAAGAATGTTTATGAAACATTTACAGTACAAATTATAGTACAAAAGGTATAATAGATGAAGGGGAGAAATCAAAAAGAAAACACAATTAGCTTAATAATAATAATATGTGCTGCACAGTTGTGCAACTGTTTATTGCTTTTGTGGGGTAGTTAATAGTTGAGGAAGATGTAATTCCCAAAAGCAAAGTTGAATCAATATCAAAACAACAGATAATCACTGCAGTCCAGCAGTGCTTATCTGCTTTCTGGTCACTTCGCCCAACAACCATTTCGCCCAACTGTCATTTCGCCCAACTAGCATGGTCATTTCGCCCAACCAGCATGGTCATTTCGCCCAACCATTTTTTACTCATATTCAGTCAAAATAAAATCACTCTTTCTATTTCAATAGTTCAATTTGATTTATTTTGGGTTATATTACTTCGTGGTAGGTAAATAAAGTGATGTCCGTCGGAGTCTGAGCAGTTATTTCGGGTATAATGGGAGGATTACACTACTTTCGGCGGTTACACATACAATGGAAGTTATTTTATTATACAAACAAAGGGGAATCGATCTCCATAAAAACCTATCAAACCTAACCCCTAAAACACTGATCCATCCTACAGACTGTAACCACTGTAACGTTAACAATTCCTGAATGTTTCCTTATTAAGTTGACCAATATTGAAGTATAATATTTAATCAATGTTGGGCGAAATGACCAGCAAGGTTGGGCGAAATGACCATGCTGGGTGGGCGAAATGACCAACAAGGTTGGGTGAAATGGTAAGGTTGGGTGAAATGGTTGTTGGGCGAAGTGACCAGCTTCCGCTTATCTTATAATAATAAAAAAGTAAAATCCCACAAACGATAACAGTATGTCCTTCTCAGCCTGGTTGCATTATGCTGCAATTCCAGATTATGGAATACATAGAAGCAAGTTTTCAAAATGAACTTATCATCGTAAGGAAGGTATGTTTTAGTTTTATTTATGTTTTATTCATTTAACTCTTTATTTATTTTTTTTTGGTTAAGAGAAAATCAAGAAGACTTAGAAAACAACCAAAGAAAGAATACCACAAACCTGATAAGGAAGAGGCATGGAAGAAAATTCTTGAAAGGTAAGATTAACAACAAAATGTTGTAGTTATCATATAGGGCATGCAAGGTAGATTGTAACTGATGAATAATGAATTTACACAATACCAAAGGCAATTTGGGGTAAGAGCTGCATAAAGATATCTGGGTCACAAACTGATCGTGTATCCCTCGATTAGTAATACCAGTCCTCGATTAGTAATATCAGTACTCGATTGGTAATACCAGTCCTCGATTGGTAATACCAGTTCTCAATTAGTAATACCAGTCTTTGGTGATTAACCAAGCGCCTGTACCCATTTTGATCTAATTACAAAATCATTTGGACAGCAGGATGGGCTATCGTGCATTGGTATCAAATCAAACAGACTTGGTCCTGGTCTTTGGTCATGTTGTTTTAGCATTAATCTTTTCATGGGCAGGCTGAAAGAAATTAAATAATCAAAACGTAACGACTGATGAGACAACCATCTGTCACTAATCACTACTGAAATAGAGCAACATTTTCAAATATTTAATCAGGAAACACTTAAAAGTAGTATTTATAGTTTTTAACTTGAGTGAAGCTGGCCGGAAATGGAAATCCGGTATTGCAATGCAACCTTCTGCTTCAAACTTTTGATGTTTTTGTTGTTATCTTTAACTGACTTTGCCAATTATTTTATATTAACTGACAGTGAACCCGACTTGAAAGATGTTATAGAAAGTGACGATGCCGAGGATATCGTGGATGAATCTAGCTGCGAGGAGACGACAACATCCGAAGAAGAAGGAATAGTGAGCTTAGATGGAACAACATCTGATGATGGTGAGAGAATGAGAGGCAGTGATGATGAAACAACAGAGGATGAAGGAAGAATTGATAATCTCAACCAAATAGAGAAAAACAAAAAGAAACCTCTTGCAGTTGATTCGGAAAGCAGCAGTGGAATCGAAGAAAATAATACGTCGTCGGATCAGAACAATTCCTGTGGTTCCTCATCTGGTGATACAAATATCAATGGACACAAGCTCTGTTCACACGTAGAAGCAGACTCGGACCGGAAACGTTCACACGCGAAAATAGAAACGGGTCAGACCTGTCGACACAGAGAGACAGAAGAAGTTGAAGTAAACGATGAACCAGCGCTTGAATGCAAAGTGAAAAACAAAGACTCTGATCGGGATCCGTCCAGTGACGAGGAGGCATCTGCTATCGGCATTAACAGACGTTTACGGTTTAAAGTGCACCACAGATCACAACAGGGCAAAGCATTGGACAGCGAAGATAGTGACAGTGATAATGAAGTGAACGCTTCATTTGCCAAAAGGGAGCAAAAGAGAAAAGGAAATTGTTTAAATTCAGACGAGGATGACTCTGACGAAGGAGGGAGGCGGTCGTGAATTCATAGATAATTAGAATAAAGAACAGAAATTTTAAAGCCGTCAGTCAGTGTCGTACAGATTCCTTTACCCAAGTCAGCAAATCTCCAAAATGGAACGACCCACACAAATCTGTGAAGTTATTCTTCATAGGTATAGAAAAGTGACTCCAGTCACCGACTGAACTCAAATCAGGGAGAATTCTTGTAGTGGCCCCACTCAGACTCTTAACTGATGTGACTTTTAACAACTTTGTTGTCAGCTCTTGAAGATTCTTATTCCATTCTCTTCTAAACCAAATTCCTGGTTTTGTCCAAGACTTACAATCAGTCCAAAGGCTACTATAGAATGACGTTGTATCAAATTAGACAAGTCATTGACCCAGCCACTTGAGTCAACCGGAATTACAGATTCACGGGGGCCTTGACCGGACTTGAGCAGGAACCCAAGAAGACTTTGAGGGGGAGGTCGACAAACCAGACTCATGAGCTTGACTTAATTGGGATGATATGATGTCAGTTTAAAGGAGAACTTAACCCAGTAGTGCATGTATATGACATCATAGAATATTTCTCAGCAGAGGAACAAGCTGGAATGTTGGAAGGTGAACCAGTTTGTATTTATATTAGAATATAGCTCAGTTTTTGTCCCATGTAAGAGTTTGTCTTAGGGTATACTGACAATGGGTACCCTTGTTATATTAGAATATTAAAATTGTGAAAAAGCAGATGTAGTTAAACAGATCATGAAACCAAATTGATTCTTTAAACGGGGGGTGGGGGTTGGGGGTGGGGGTGCAGTCGGGATGATAAGTGACTTGTTTGAGGAAGTAAATGATACTGAATCACAGAATTGTACAGTTATTAATTCATTTATTTTTTTTATCGCCAATTGTATACAATGGGAAAGGAAGTCTCCTATTAAGTCTTAAAAAGACTTAACAAGGTAGGAGACTCCCTGGGAGAAAAAGTACAAATATGTATAATACAGTATATACGTAAGGATTAAATATACAGTAATAATATCCTAATGATGCTGAGATGGATACGTGAATAGATTATATAATACTAGTACGAGTTAATAAATTCCTTGTTCAAATGTCTGGTGATTTTGTATTGCCCTAATATGAAGTTAATTACTTTATGCCGAATTGGTACTTTAGAAACAAATTTGATTATTTTTAAGGGGAAGGGGATGTAGGGGAGGGGTGATGAAAAGTAATTTCTTTGAGGATCTGAAATACATACTATTGAAAATGCCAAATTCTACCGTTTGTAACTTTATGCCAGCATTTACTACGAGATCGTTTCTAAGCAGTGGCGTAGGAAGGTACTTTTGAGTGGGGGGGGGGGCTGAAGACTGATGGCCGGCCTGGGGGAGGGGTCTAAATAATTTTGCATTTTCACCCGTCCTTAGATGCAATTTGGTGCTCCAAATGAGATTTTTTTTCTGCCAAAATGTTCTGAGCACCAAGGGCAGAAATGAAAAAGGGGTTTTTTGACTTGCGAAGCGGGGGGACGGAATGATACTTCCGCCCCACCATATTTTTCACTGGGGGGCTGGCGCCCCCCAGCAATCCCGGTTCCTACGCCCTTGTTTCTAAGTACATTACACTTCTTTATACGGATTAAACATATTAGAGCAGTGTCTTTGAAAACAGACAACGATGAATGAATATTTCGTAAGAAGTTGTAATAGAAATGTCTTGAAAATTAGATCAACAGTTAATATTTTACTTGAGATAAATATCTCATTGAAGTGATTAAACATCCACTCTCGGACAATGGCCTACCCTCACCTCATAGGAATGTTTCATGTAGTCATAACTTCACAAGGCCATGTTCACAGATTAGAGACAATGTGAAACTTTTTGGGTTATTCCAACATGTGAAATATTTATTATATTATTTTGGTCGTGAAAATCTCTCGCCATCCTCCATTCCAATTGCTGAGAATGGATCGGGGGGAAGGGGGGGAGGGGGTGAGGGGATCAAACAGAATGGTATTAGAGCATAGATCTGTTGACACTGATCATTATAGGAGGAAGGGTGTTAAAACATACCTCTCCCCTTTTCATTGAGCACCATCCAAGTTCTGGCTTCAAAAATGACCTGGCCGTACTTTGTTATTCTTCCATTTCGGTTTAGCACCCCACGGCCATCATAACTGAACATATTGCTCCCAAAGGAAACACCTAAATATTCTCTAACCGACTCTGAATGCCTGGCCCCCTTCCTATCGTAAGACCCCCACCCCCTCCCCATCCCATCTCTTTCTCCTTTCATCTCATGTCCGTGTCATTGCCTTCCTTGACTCTATAGACCTTTGTAGAGTTGTCAGCTGGTTGAAAAGAGCTGCTGGCTTTGCACTGGTCACACGCAAATCACCGATATGTCCAAATTTACATAACCCCTGTTCCCTCATCAGCAGTTAAAAATAATTCCCATCAATTTTGAAATGATGATGCAATGAAAAAATTCTTTGGCCGCGCCATTAAGATAATTGACAAGAGCACAATCCTACACACAGGTAGTTAATCATATAGCTATGGTATGTATGCTTGTTTTCTCTCTATATTCCTGACACGTAGACGGAAGAAGCACAGAGGTTTAAGGCAAAAAAAATGTACGATGCTAAGGGAATGAAGTTTTATTAACGAGACAAACTCGAGACCCGGAAAATGAAGTTTCAAAAACGGTTGGTGATGGTGTGCTCCCAATATTAGAAAACAAAAAAATCAAGAGTACCTCTTCATAAATGAGAAGTGAACCTTTTTTGGCAATAAACTTGTTTTTTTTTCAATTTTGGTAATGCAAAAGTGTCCCTTTCTTATTTGATAAGAAAATGCCCTTTTGTTGAGATGTAACACGCAATTAAGTGGCCTTTTGTTGAAACTAATGTAATTACAAAGTGCGGGTTTATTCAAGTTGTAAAACATTCAAGTACTGGTTTCCCCTCGAATCAAAGTTGACCTAGTTTGCCCCTGCTATGACAAACGCGGAAAGGGTAATCAATATTAATTTAATTAAAAAAATATTTCAGCAGCGTGACAACGACTTTTTTAAGTCGGATACAAAATGAGTAGTACTAAAACATGGGAAGTTAAGGTCCCCCTCGTAGTGATACAATCACTATTGTAAATACTATAAATTAAATTTCTTTTTACTAGAAATATTTCAACAATTTGCAAAAATGATCATTTTCGTACATTTTGGAAGTGAACAAGTTACTTTCAAAATAATGATATACTTACATATCGACTTTCAGCAATTGAAAATTGTTCGATGAACAAAAACACTGTCAAGTATTGTTTGATAGCGCCACCGTTCAATTTTCACAATTCTTTAGTGTACTGAGTATTGAGGGCGTCTCGGTCTTTGGTCCAAGCATTGCGTAAGATCTATAGTCTACGGAGCTTTTAAACTGACATTTAGATATATATCACAATATTTTAATGTTTGTTTGTGTCTAGATATTGGTAAAAATTAGTTGCAACATTTCCCTAATGTCTGAAACTTAAATCGTCAGAAGTTGGAGCTGTATTTTAGAACCTCTGAATCTCAATTTCACATAAAAGAGCTCCTTACTAGTATATTGATCCGCGCGAAGATGATTTTCACGGACTTGTAGTTGTAAAGCAATCAATCACTTGAATTTGGAATAATACTTTCATTGTATAGTATTCAGTGCAGTGCTGTAGTTGTGTCGTCTGCTGATGATACATCGATTCCTCACTGCAAATTGCGTATATCTAATACGCTAAATCTGTCGATGAATAGGGTTTGTAAAATTATACGATCTCACCTCCATCGCGTATTTATCGGTTATTAGAAATACACACAGGCCTTCAGGTAAAGCGTCGATAAGGACCTTGAGTTATGATTAGAAGACATCTTTTTCAGGAATTGCTCTTTTTGCTATAATGGAACGCGTCAAGCTTGCAGTTGTGCTATCGACTTTCGATTAAGGACCGTTGAAGCAATGTTCTGTATAGCCTAGGTTTATATAATAGCATCAGTCTAGTTCATTGCACCGTAGTAAGCCAGTTAGTGCATTTAGCTAATCTAACTAATATCACTTTTACCAGTGAAAACCACGACAAGTGGTATTTTCACCATATACCTGTGGAAAACCCAAAACATTCATCAACTTGCTGAACGACAATGGGACACGATATCAAGGTAAGGTAAATCGTTCATAAGTGGGCCTTAGAACAGTAAGTTCACAGAACTAGGCCTAGGCTACGTAAAATATTGAGGGTCGGCTAGGCAAACGGTACACTGATTTATTTGTGGTGTTTGCAATTGCATTGCCTTAACTTGTCCTAGGCCAGTTATGCCTATGACACTCACTCGAGGTTCATCATCACATTGAGCCTTTTTGCTCCCAGGCACTGGCGCTATGCTACACATTATGTTCTAGGCATGAGCCAAATACAACTATAGAATACCCCGCCTACACATAAGTTAACATTAAACTCGGCTAGGAAACGATTGGGGTCAGTGATAGGTCGAAATCATATATCACTGCAAGGTATTTGACTAAGAATCAGCTGGAGCCGGTGTAAGTATAGCCACTCCTTGAAAAACCATTGGACGATTTTGGAGAACTTGAGAAAGCTAATCACCTACTCACTTTAAATTCATGTTTGTATGCACTGTTTCACTAGTAATCTTGGTGGGTCTGATACTAGTAATCTCTCTCGCCCCTCTTCTGAGAAATCATGCATGGACTTACCACTATCTGTTATGTAACATATATACTGGACATTCCTGTGGGCCTAGAAGCCTATGTCAATGCAAACTAAGGCCAACGAAAGTGTGTTTTTATAACATGCTTGTTGAAACATGTGAGTATCAGTGGCGGAGCTAGGGGGTATTGGTCAGGGGGGGCAAGAATGGTCTGTAGGGGCGCTTTCGACACTATCTAAGCGGAGCGCCACCACAGGTTGGCGCGGAGCGTACAGAGTACAGATACTCCCTAGATCGCCGGAAATGACCCTTTCCGGGCCTTGCTAATTTGCAGATAAACGAAGAATAAATAGGTGTCATCGCCAACAAAATGTGACAAATGTCGATAGGTAGATGAGAGCGCAATAAAAAAGTCAATAATCGCGAATAAGTAAAAAGTGGTAAAAAGCTGAAAAGGGCGCCAGCAGTCCATTTGAGTCCGTCGGGGGGCATCCGCCCCCCCCCCCGACTGTATGGACGCTCCGACACTGGTGAGTATTGCTCCCTTGGTAGGGTGGTAGACATTTGCTTCCCCGTGCTAAGTGAACAGATGTTCTTTAGAGGTGAAAGGTCATGACTTTATCTTTGATTTTGGTCTGCTGTTAATTAGTTTTATCCTTTAAAATCTGTGTGATTTCACTGTGACTTTGATCAGATTCTGCCAGAACGAGATAGAAAATACTTGTGAGGTCTTCGATCAAAACAGTCGCAACAAGGAAAATTTTAACTAATAATTATTCCCGAAAGTGATAACCATTAGACTGAACTTGTTTTCAGTCAACCACTCAACATCCAAACAGCATTGAGTGAGACAGTCGCAGTATATGTTCGTACATGTTTTTGTCCCTTTGAAATATTTGTATGGCTACGAACTATCTTTCTAAAATAGGAGGACCTTAACTATTATTACAAAGCTATGTCTACTCGAATGGTCTACTGTATGAAACATCACAATTCATCCTTTAAAGGTGGACTTGATCACTTTCAACACAAAGTTAATTTTTTAGGCCATTAAATATCACTGATTATCAGTCAAGGATGTATTTTAATCCCACTTTCATATTTCCTTTTGAGATATGACCTTTTAAAAAACTAAAGGCTCACCTATTTAAGTGGTAGTACCACTTAGCCTAACAAAACTCATGGGAAAACATGAGACTTCCCTAGCCTCAAATATCATGTTAACAATGCATTCAAAAGTTTGTCATGAACTAATATAATGGTGTTTAATTTCATCCAAGGAATGCATAATTTTTGTCAAATGACATTTATATGCTTGAATTAATAAGGTTAACAATGTAATGGACCAGTTACATTTAAAACATTTAGGTCTGCACCGAGAAGCTGATATCATTAGGAATTTTTTAGCTGTAAAGCCTTAAATTAACAATCCAATATGGTTTATCATATATATTTCAAGCAGAATATCTTAAAAAACAATATCAATAAAAAAAATAATAATAATATTACTAGCACTCAAGTTTTCTTGAACTTTGACACATTTGAAGCTCTAGATGTAGTGAGTGGAAAATAACTAAAAACAAATCCTATGTATCCCGTCTTTGTATAGCAGTCAAACTAAAACATTAATCGGACGTATGCGCAAGGACATGTCTTGACCTAGTTGCCCTAGATGTAAGAAGTAATATTGAAAAACAATAACCAACCCAGTGATCAATCTTTGCTGGGTACATTCATGGATTCAGCCGCCAGAGAATCAGTTAATGACACAGAAACATTAGTTGAGAGAGAGGGAAAGCCATTACATAATTGTGCTTTGTCATAGAAATTTCGTTTTTAAAAATACGTACCCAGCTTTTACACTTAGCCTTATGTCTGTTATGACTGGAAAGTTCAATACTACTTGCCTGAGATTGATTCTGACTAATGTTGTATTTGCCTGTTTGGAAACAAAAAAGTTTGTTATTGCTTGAACTTTTCATTCGCGACATGATTGGCCAAGATTTTGCCCAAAGAATAACTTGTCTCGATTGTGTGATTAATACCAAAAAGACTGTTTGGACCGTCGAGACCGAATTCATCATGAGAATTTAAATTTCTAAAGGAAATTTACAGTGAAATTCAAAGCACAATTAATCAATATAAGTCAATCTTGGTAATGAATAAAGTATTAGGTATGATAGCTAGGGTTGTTATTAAACAATTGAGAACTACAGTAGGAGGAGTCTTCATACAATAATTAGTCCTGTGTTTTAGGTCAGCCTTGTCAAGCAAGTCTTTATAGCTAACCACTATCAGATTAAGCTCATTTATAAGAGTTTGGATTGGTATCTTATTATTTGTTTGTATTGTCTTTGAGTGATTACGGTTAATTTTCTCACTAATTACAACCTTCTGAGGAAGAACAAATTCTGTACACTTGTCAACTGTCTGTAGTTTTCAGTACATTGTTTACTGTGCAGTTAATTGTAATCTTCTTAACTAGCAAAATGCTCGTCAGCATGGGAGACCTGTATATAGTTCTAACTTGTACAAAGTTAGAAACTAAATGAATTTGTTTAAGTACTCTTTCTATTTGTCACAGAGTGCCGAGTCCATTTAGTCACAGCTGCTTAAATGTCAAAATACGGCAGCTGCAGTCCTCAGGCTGAAGTGTACAGTAAAATACTGTAAGGGCTAACTGGACACCGAATTTCACATTTCATGGGCAAACAATTATGGGGTGCTGTGCCCAATCATCAAGGGAACCCATGGCACTGGAATCTGTTTGTTTTGAAAAATTTATTCATCATGAAACAAAGTTTGGCTAATCTAGCTGCCAAGTTTTGCCAAATTACAAAGCCAGTTGACCAATTTATCGATGTACTGTAGTTACTATGTTCAGATGATTTTTGGTAAGCATTCTGCATCAGTTCCTTAGTTAATTACTAAAGATTTTGTACACCATTGCAAAAAATTTATTCAATGTGGAAACTGCATTGACATTGGCTGGAGTGTAGGTGGGGTGTATTTTGTTTGTTTAAATTGTTTTATACTCCACAAGTTGATGGCAAAAGCCTCTCAAGAGTCTTTTGTGTTTAAAAGGGTATTAAATGAGTTTATATAGAACTTTACTAGTAAATTCAGTGACAATTACGGATCAGAACCCCCATGCTTGGTGAACATTTGACCCTGTGCTTGGTATAAGATTAAAGACTGCATGTTTGCGATAACAGAACAAGAAGTTGAAGTCTGTTTACAAGATGAAAATGTGGAGTGCTGCAAATATACAGTCAAATCATGTGATGTCGGGTCAATCCCGATCTGCGTTTACATTACAAGTTTAACACCCAGCACAGGGTCTGATCGATCTGCATACACTTCAAAATTGGTACTGTAACCCTCACTCTTTCTCTCAAGCGTAAACAGAGCTTAGATAGATCAAGCTTGCATACAGTTAAAATAATTTACTTCCATGATCAGACTAACTTTGTTAAATATTTGGTTGTTTCAAGAAATATATTTTTTTCCTTTTGCTTTCCTGACTTGTCCTCTTTTATATCCACACTCCCAAGGAGTAGATTTTCATCCAAAAGTTACTTTTCCCATTTCAGACCCCTCGTTGTATGAATAATAAATATGTATCACCGCCTGAACAACAAAAACTCCTTAAAAAAAAAAAAACAAATTTTGCCTCAAAGTCTTAGGTTTCAAAACGTGTCTTCCAGGACCAGCTGTCTGTAAATTTTATCGCTCCTGCAGCAAAAGTATTGGGTCTAAAACTGAATGTCGACAGGTGTTCTGAATTTGATACACTCGAAATGCCACGCTGCATGCAACATAATACTGTATGGTTATGTTCTCCATGAAAGGCAATGCATATATTTATATATTTATATAAAATATGAATTCTATGGCACTTTTCAGCTTTTGGTGCCAATCTTTCAAGAACAGATCTCAATCTATTACCGCTGTGCAGTCTTTATACTAACTATACTGTCATCCTGGCTTTTATGTGAAGTACAAAGTATATACCTGGTGTGATTTGTTCCACGTAGAAAACAAACTCTTTCCAAAATCAGTAAGCAGATGTATTGGCATTGTTTGTCAGTTTCTTTTTGTGAAATTAAGTTGAGACCACACCCAATGTTCCTGTACTCAAAGGGACTACTAAAATGTAGCGTATTATATTATAACACGTAACAAACGAAGGGAGCAATCATTTGCTTACCAGCTGTGGGAGGAAAACCTACTTGTGTTTTATACCTAGGATTTCTCAACCCCTCACACAAGGACATATCGTTTGAGATACCCTGACGTTGAAAAATTTATGTTGTAGCTTTCCAGCTTAGTGTAATGTTTACTGAAGAAAATAATTGGATGATCCAACGGGACAGTATAGCTAGGATCTCACAATGAATTAACGAAAGTTGTAAGCAATTAACAATGTGGATTTTTAATTTACTTTTAAAATATAATGTTTTCCCACAATTAACAATGCAATTAACAATTAAGCAATTAACAATTAAGCAATTAACAATTAAGCAATTAACAATTAAGCAATTAACAATGTGGATTTTTAATTTACTTTTAAAATATGTTTTCGCACATTTTAACACGCTTTTCTCGCTAACTCCATAACATACCATTACCAGGGAACTGGCACACTGAATTCCCATTAGCTATTTGTCGTAATTGTTTCTTTTCTTTGTTTGGATGAATAAGGTTGTATGTTGCCCGTAATGCATTGCATTGATATTAGTAGTACAGTACACAGGGATATGCCCCATCTGAAATGAGCAATTTTGTTTCCACTTTGTAACCTGTTTTTGTCAGCATTACCATCTTTTTCTGAGGCACAGCTGCAATGTAAAGGCTGTTATTGCCACCTCAAATTTTATGTCGCTAAAAATTGTGAAAATTTGTAAAGAAAACACAAACCTAACCACCATTATTAATCTATATGTGATAGATGTAACTCACCGTCATGAACAACTTCTCCAAACAAGAAAAATCTATATATTCCACTTCGAAGATATCGCAAATGTAACGTCTTTGTCTCGTACGACTCTTGATCGAGTTAAAAATATGACATCATCCTGCCGTTATAAGTGCTTCTCTGATGATTTATTACAATCTTTATTTTCTGTAACAGAGATGGGTTTTTTCAAGTGCTGAATCTAAAAAAAAATTGAAACTCATAACATGACCTGATGATGGCATTGGTTCCAAAACTGATAATATTCTAGCTTGAAAATAATCAAATTACAACAGAGATCGAGGAGGTAGAAGGTTTCAGATGCTAGTGGCGATATGACATCAAAGAGCTCCTTATATTAAACACCACTGTTATACTAGCAAATCTCCCAATAGGAATATCATTTTTCTTATCTGTTTGGGTGAGTTTTTCTTCACAAAGATGCCTGTCATGTCAGCCAAAGAGGATGTTTGGCCGGGTTATGTCCAGTCCTTTTGACTACCCGCCTGCCAGTTCTAAACTCTCCAAAGATTTCCAGACATTTGGAGATTGGTTAAATGTTAGTTTGAATAAAAAGTGGTGAAGAGTAAGGTAAACAAACATTGTAAGCCTAGTGGTTAAATTAAGAGTAATATTATATCTTTTGAATAGTGAGGAAGAATGCTTCCGGGTTGACTAAATAATTATGCTTGCTGAAGTTTTAACATGATCAAGTGATTATATATTATGTAACTAACAAGGATTGTTTATCTGGGAACGATAACGGTGATCTCTTTATAAACATGTATACAAATCAAGCCATCCTTTAACTGAAAGAGTCTGTTAATGTCGCATATAATTGCTTCACACAGAGAATGAGCATAGTTCCTCCCCAAACAGCAACATTGCCAGGTTCATTGCCATGTATGCTATAAAAATTACTGAAAAGGAATGAATAGCTTAATATGATCATTAATTAGTAATCTCTCAAATATGCTAGAAGGTCCAATAATACTGATTCATATCCATTTCGTTTTCTAAGCAACTGGGAAAAATGTTTAAGGTATGGCAGAATGTACAATACATGTAATACATGAAATGACTTGTTTAAGGTTATATCAATTCTTAGCATGCT
>KN886090.1:69452-87320 GCA_000934455.1 Apostichopus parvimensis
TCCCCTATGACCCCTTCTATTAAGGGCCATTATCCTCCTTCCAAGGTCTTTTATTCTTTTCTGCATTTTTTTAGAAATAAAATTGCATTAGACATCGAAACCTGAATATTGCTACTGCTATGTGCAAAATGTAAACAGTGAACATGCACTGAATTCCACCTCCCTCCATCCCTCCCCCTCCCCCCCCCCCCCCCCCCCCCCCCGGTGGTCAAGGTGTAGAAGAGTACTTAAATCAGCACCTGAGACTTAAATCCATGCAACTATCATCTTTAGCTTTATAGGTGTTATACGGGTCTTCGTCATGAGCAAATCTCCCAAATGAAAAGAATGTCTTGCTCCAGTTATTAGATAAAAGAGATTATTAAAAGCTTTGTCAGGGGGTTGCCATTTTGTCATTTTGTGATGTCATAGAATTTCATATTTTCAATGTGAAATGCTATACATATTGTTGAAGCTGAAGCCATGCAATAACAGCATTATCAAAGTTATGTTAATAAGAGCCACATGTTAGTTTTGGCATCTGCAAAACCTACTTCTCTTCCAAGAAATGTATGTGGTTCTGTGATATCATATTTAGACTTGCTCTGAAAGTCTTCAACCTTGAGTGTAAAGAAGGAACATTAAACCTACAGTACATGATATCTCCCAAGTGGAATAAGTTTTGTCATAAAGTTGATGCTTTGGGGGTGGGGAGGGGGGGGATTGTTCATCCCAGGAAATTTTCTATCAAAACATATCATGATGATGGATTGGTTTGCTTATCTTTCAAGTATGTATTTATATAGATATATATAACTTGCCTGATGATCGGCGCAGTGAACTCAATGTGTTTGTGAAACTCTGAATTGCAACGCGATGGAATAGCGTGTTTATACATCTTCTATATATATATTTATAGATATAAATATATACTGGGTTTCATGTATTTGCTCAGATATTTTACTTCACAGTTTTATTCCTATCTTTTTTTTAGTGTTGGTATGAGGGTGTCATATTTCTCCTGAGGAATGGTGCAAAGCAACTTCTCCCAGATAAACATGGTCGGTTACCTCTCCATGCAGCTACTTGCGATAAAGACTCCAGGTGAGCTTAATATCTTAATGAAGATAATTAACCTGTCAGTGGTAAATTTTAAACACTAATGTTCGATATTGGAAAATCCAATCATGAACACATACTGTACCATAAGCTCCAGATCGTTTCTAAAATTTCTGCATAGACAGTGTTTCTGTTTATCCCTGAATTTTGCTAATATGCTCCTTTCTCTAAAATGACTTTAAAAAAAACATAATTGTAAATTTTTTATTTTTAGAAACAGAATCCTGCTTCACGTGTCATACGTGGGTGTCAAAATATGCTAAACAGATGGAATATTAAGTTGCATAATCAGAATAATATTCTATGAAACTCTTTTCTAATTTTTATTTTAGTCATATATGCCTGTAGGGTATTAATTACTCTTTTTTTTTAACTAAATGTAACACAACTGAAACAGAGGATCAAGTAAGTGAAGCTGTGGATGTAGACACGCTTTAATAATAATATGCATACATATATATCTACTTTGTTGCATAGTGTTCTAGTCATTTCCACAACAGAAGGAATGTCTGTGCGTAGACCTGTTTTGCAGAAGATGCTAATTTTGATTTTCACAGAAAAAAAATACAAAATGTTACAAACAGTGGCACATTTTTTTTTTTTTTTGTACAAAAATGTATCAATACAGATAATTCTGCAATTGATAGAATGCGAAGGTTGTGGATGACAGGTTTAAATCCTTGTAGCCCACTTATTCAGTAAAAGGGTTAACGTTCTCTGACTTTCAAGACCTTAGGAGCTGACCCAGGCAATACTATAAGATCACATCAATACCTGCATGATAAGATCAGTGCTCGGAAAGGAAATAGAGTTTGTAAATTGCCCTGGTTCCCCACTTGAAACTCCTTGGCGATTGATATAATAAATGAGGGATTTTTTTCTATTTAATCTATACCCTCTTATGACCTGATTTCTCTCAAAAAATACAATCTTCCCATCTACCTGTCCTTCAAAATATTTAACATTGTACTTCCGCAGTTCTTTGTCAATTACAGGCATAGAATTTCACAATTTTAGCTACTCACTAAAGTGCAATACAAGCCCGTTACTGTGCAGGTGGCTTGCCAAAACATATTTGCTGATAACAAATCAATAATATGGGGTCTACGTTAGGTACGGAAATCGTGTCGAATATTCCACTGGCAAATTGTTCTTAATGTCTACTGTACAAGTCAATAACACGCGAGTTACGTTAGGTACAGAAATCATGCCAAATATTCCACTGGCAATTGTTCTTAATGTCTACTGTACAAATCATGTCTACTGTACAAAATGTCTACTGTACAAAATAACATGGGGGCTACATTAGGTACGGAAATCATGCCGAATATTCCACTGGCAATTGTTCTTAATGTCTACTGGCAGATAAATGCAAGTGCCCTTTTTTCTTCTACTGGCAAATCCGCTGTCATTGAGCCGGAATTTTGAGGCCTGACTTGAATCAGAGTTTGAGATTGATTTCATTTTTTTTATTTGCTTCTTGAAGAGCTGAGGATAAAAATGATTAAGTTGGATACTTATAAAGCATTAAGCAATAAATGAATTCTTAACGGTTCCTTATAATTTAACCCCTGATACCCTGCTAACACATCCCATGCACACACCCGAATGTCTTCAATTCAAACAGTTTCTCCCGGACCACTACAGTGCCCCTCATCATCCCTCCCCTTGGGAGGACATCCTGTAGGGGTGCAGCCATAGTCAAGCATACCCAACTATATAGTTACAAGTACATCTCACAGATCCTCTTCTTTACACTCTGTTTGGCAGAGAGGCACTTGAGGTGAAGCGTCTTGCCCAAGGACACGCTGAAGTTATGATCTGGCCAGGATCTGTAATCCTTAGATCCCAAGTCTAATGCCAATAACCACATATAATGTAATACACAATGTTACAAAGCTACACTGACGTAATGATCTGGCCAGGATCTGTAATCTTTAGATCCCAAGTCTAATGCCAATAACCACATATAATGTTATACACAATGTTACCAAGCTACATAAAGTTCACTTACAGTGTTTCTACGTCTTCTTTCAATGTAGAACATTGTCAGCTCTCCTGCAGAATCTAGCGGTGAGTGACATCAACGAGGCTGATTATGATGGCATGACGGGACTACACTGGGCAGCATTCCATAACAGGCCAGAACATGTGCAACTTTTAATGTTAAGGGGAGGGGACATCTACAAGACAGACGTGGATGAGAAGACACCGATGCATTGGGCCAGTCAGGTAGGAATACTCAGAGTCCATTTTAAATTAAGGAGTTTTAACAGCTTGCAGCTCAGCTTGTTTTGAGTGATTTTTGATCGATTTTTCGATGAATATTCATATTATTTCCCCAATCACAAATGATTGACTGGTCAGACAATTTTCATATCAAATAACGCAATTTAAAAGAAGTGAGTTTTGTAGTCCTTCCAGTTTGCTTTAATTTCTGAGTGCATGTTATTTATAATATTGATAGTAAAAAAGTGATGCCTAGATGACCAAATATTGATGACTGAATCAATTTCATTCATTGCTTTAGAATGAGTATTCATTTTATAAGAAAAAAAGACAACAACAATTAGGCATGTGTCTTAGTTTGATGGATTGCAATTCTGAATATTTGTGTTGACAACTTAGGCTAAATTAGAGTTTATAGGTCTAGAAACCTGATGCTATTGTTTCTGAGATTTGTTCAGTGTGTGCATTACTTAGGCCAATGCTAATCCAGATATAAACTTATCCCGTAAATTCCCACGCCCCCTCCCTCCCTTTTTGATTCCTAGCTGGAGGTATAAGGACTCTATGCGGTTGTGATGGCATACATGTGTGCATCTGTGTGTATGTGACAATGCTTTAAACACGATAACTCAATAAGTTAGCAATTTATTGCAGACTTGTAGTACATAGTTATTTCTCTTATGCAGTCATAGCCCTCTATTTATTGATCAGTGTGGGCCCCAAGGAAGTCAGAAAATCAAGTGAATGATAACTTCTTGGAGGAATGCCATCAATAATTGCAAAACCAGGGGTCATTTCTCTGAGATTTGACTGCCAAATATATGGAAATTTATTTTGAAGGGGATACATACTGTCAAAACGTTTTGCTTTTAGAATTGTTGTAGCCAGACCTTTGGTAATATTTTAGCAAGTCTTAAAATGCAAATGTCTGGATCAATCTGTTACTCAATTGATATGTTTAATTCCAAAGGGGAATGCATGCTGCTAGTCAAAGAAAAAAAAAAATGGAAGATCTTTTCTTGCTTGATATTGGAAAACTTTGCTGAAGAATGAGTGACACATTTTAGAGACATGTGTGAAATGTGGCCATGGTTTGTGAGTAGTACCCATGATTAGTGGTGCACATTAACTTGCAATTCAGACATCACATGACATCATCGATGATGATGTTCCAGTCCTGTATAGATCAAATGTCATATGAGGTCAAAGGTCAAATGGAAATATCTTGATGGAAACAATAGTCTAACATTGGAACTCTCTGGCCTGCAGTCTACTTATGTCCTTGTAATGGATACTGTCTTCATTTTTGTCTTTTCCATAGAATGGGAGTGTAGTATGCTGCTCAATCATGGCTAAGTGTCACAATGGCGGTGCTCCTTTAATCAATGCCGTGGAAGGGACTGGCAAAAACTGTGTTCACTTAGCATGTGCCGCTGGCAATGCTGCTATTCTGGAGGTATTCGCCAGCATACCAGATGTTGAATTTGAAGCACTTGATCCAGATGAAAGGTATAAAGAAAGATATCTTCGTATCTCAACTTCCCTCTCTACCGTTCCTTCCTGTTTACCTTTTCCTCCTCTGTAATACCTCATCTACCTCCCTTTTCTGTCCACTTTCTACCTCTGTTCCACCCATTTCGTGTCCCCTCCCTTCTTAATGTCAAATGAACTTGAAGCACTTGATCCAGATGAAAGGTATAAAGAAAGATATACTTCGTCTCTCAACTTCCCTCTCTACCGTTCCTTCCTGTTTACCTCTCCCTCCTCTGTACCTCATCTACCTCCCTCTTCTGTCCACTTTCTACCTCTGTTCCACCCCTTTCATATCCCCTACTTCTCGTTCTTTCTTCCCCTCAGCTTTACCCCCTCCTCTATCCCCACCTTCCCTCTTCATACCTATACCCCAGCCCTTTCACTCACCTCCTCCCTGTCTCTATTTCCTAGTCTACCTCCACCCTCACCAACCCCCACCCTCTTTCACATCACCCACCTATAGTGGTTCTATGTGCAGGAATCTTTTGATCTCATAAGAGGTAAAACAAATTGGAAACAATGTAAACATAATAACTGGAGTGAAAATACTTCTACATCGGTTAAGAGTTTGACAATTGTCTCTGACATTGTTCATAATTTGTGAAATTTACTTGTATTGATATACTTTAAGGTCACTCTCTGCATGAAATCAAAATATGTCTTACCTTTAAAATTACCTACAGTGGTTTGGATATTAGTGTGACAAGTTTTCTCTCATCTTGAAGAACTTTTTAGCCTTCCAAAAACAAAACAACAAGAACAACAAAATTTGTAGTTCCACTTAAAGTTCAATGTTTATGTCAAGTTATTGGAAATGTGTAAAACGTTTTCTCAGTTTAGATTCCTCTGTCGGCAATAAGACCTGTTTGCATATATACTTACATAAGTGTAAACTGCATCCAGTACTAAGAGCACTGAGGAAAAGAAAATAACATCATCTCCTACGTCAGAAGTGAAGTGCAAAAGCCATTTGTGTCACGCAGCGGTGTGAAAGAGTACACAAAGTTCGCACCATTTAATCATCTCGCTAGTATACAGATTAACAGCCTTCTAAAGCTCACAGATTTGTATCAAATATCGCTCCTAAATGTCAAACAGTTTAAAGTGTGGTAAAATCTCTGGACTGACATAAAATGTTGAAATTCTACCATGACTGATCACTTTTCAAGCATTACTGAACTTGTATAAGGGTCTTAGTTGGAGAATGTGAGAATCTTTATTTTGAGCCATCTAATTTGTTTGTTCTGTTATCAAGTTATTTGAGTTTGGGGAAGTTGGGACTCTTTTTTCATGTAAAATAATATTTTAGTTGAATGTATAAAAAGTGAAGTTACTGGCAGAAATATGATTTTTTACCTGTGATGTCACATAAGAAAAGGTGAAAAAAGGGCTAAATAAGTGAATTGCACCTCCTTGTGGTGCTATTAGAAGCAACATGCTAATGGCAGGCTGTATGGTGTAAGCATATTTGATCTCAATGCAACATGCTAATGATATGCTGTATTTGTAAGCATATTTGATATTAACGCAACAAGCTAATAATATGCTGTATGTAATTAGCATATTTGATCTTAATGCAACATGCTAATGATATGCTGTATTTGTAAGCATATTTGATATTAATGCAACAATCAGATGATATGCTGTATTTGTAAGCATATTTGACATTAATGCAGCATGCTAATAATATGCTGTATTTGTAAGCATATTTGATATTAATGCAACAAGCAGATGATATGCTGTATTTGTATGCATATTTGGTGACATGTTAAATCCTGATGCAAATGCAACCAGCCTTGTTAATGGAAGCTTTACTCTGCCAGACATCTATCATTTTCACTGCAGATATTGTTAAGCCTTATCCATATTGCATATGTGACTCAAGGCTGAAAAGCACTTAGGAAATACATCAATCATGTATTAAAGGGATTTATTGTCGTTAATTACTCTTTCACTCATCAGTGGGTACTATGTTCTCTCATCTTGATGGGTGGATGAGGACAGGTGGGAGGGGTGGGGGGGGAGGGGACAACAAGCATGAAGTTTAAAAGAGAATGCCCTTGTTCTCCAGTTATTACTGTACGGGTGCTGTTCACCTGCTCCTAACCATAACCTCTTAACAGCTCATACACTCCCTTAAGCCAGCTACTATAACCACTTTGCCCATTAATACTTCACATGTTGTAAAAGATTGGTGTACAGAAACAGAATGCAGTAGTGAGAAAGGGGGGGGGGGGGAATTTGCTGGTTAGAAGAGAATTATACTTAAATAAACGAAACATTGATCAAATGGATAAGAAAGGCCCCCCCCCTCATATCAGAGATGTTTTTTTCTGAGCTAGTCAATCTTTATGATTTTTTCTTCTCTTTCCTAGAGTTCCTCTACACTGGGCTGCTGTAAAAGGTAACACAGATTGTGTAGTTTACCTTGTACAGCTGGGGATTGACCTCTCACCAGAGGATGTGTGTGGTCGCACCCCTCTAGGATATGTAAAACAAGCCGGCATGACAGAGATTTTCCATCTCTTAAAGGAAAGTGGAGCACAGTTTAGTAAAACGGAACTCGCTGCCTCGGAGAAGAGAAACTCAAGCGGGAAGGTGAAAGATCAAAAGTTAAAAGATGTTGGGAAAGAGTCGAAGAAAAGTAGATTCAAGTTTTTAACGGGTTGGTTAGATAAGAGGAAACACAAATCGAAGGATTCTGAAAACGGTGAGAAGAACAATGAGGATGATTGCGAGGACATGCTTCAAGAGGGGGGTGAACCAAACAGAGAGGACGCCGTACACACCAAAGAACCGACAGCGTCATTAGACGTGCCCAGCCCCAGGCAGATACAACAAAGCTCTAGTGAAAAATCACTTTCTAATGTACTTTATCTTGGGAATTCCCCTAGTCAGGGTAATTCCCCTCGTCTGAAAAATTCCCCTCGTTTGAGATGTTCTCCCGTCGCGGTCCATTTCGACTCCTCGCCAAGATCCGAAGGCAGTGCAACATCGGATAATAAAATATCTCCTCGAAGCCCCAGCGGGGATCTCTCGAGCAACAATCTGAACATTTCACCCCGATCTACGTCGTCCAACCACTCGGTGATGTCATCGGACAATTCGGTAGATTTGACGGTTCAAGAGACGACCTTAGTAGTGCCTAATCTCAGGAACCAAGGACAAAGTGACTCCAGCAGCGTAGGTGATACGCCGAGGCAAAAGATATCACCTCGATATAGGGACAGACAGGGCCGGAGGACTGTCGCTAACCCGTCCTTCCCGAGGTATAACCCGCTGCCCGATCCGTTTTCATTGTCCAGGCAGGAGAGTAATTCACAGGTTAACAGTGACATGCTGATGAATCCCATCAAACCGGTATGGAGCAGAGAGGGACCGGACTATGAGGTCTTGGAAAGGCAAGCCAGAGAAATACTGGATGCTCAGAAGAAAGCAGAAGGTGGGTAGACCTAGTGTTAAGTACTTCTGCATATAAACTGAATATCATATAGTTTGTATTTAACTTAAATGATATTAACACAGTCAGAATGATTATATATAAAACTGTGTAATATTAAAAGTACTTACGTTGTTGCAAGTTTGATGCCTTTCAAAGTAAATTATTCAGTGTTTCAATGAAACTCTCAGATTGGGTTGTGAACTTTCTGCATGCTATAAATTAATTTTATTACACGACACAGTGCAGGGTGATTTTAAGTTTCTTAATTAAAGTATACCTAATTAATGGACACTAGCCTAACAAAGAAGATAAGCAGACAAAAGGCAGATAACACTCACATAACGTTACATATTTCTCAATCATAGTACAGTTGTTGACTACTGACTGTTTACAAGGCATAATTTTAGTTCATAAATTTTAGAACATAATGTTACATATGCCAAGTGACCTGGTTTTTGCTCGTATACTTTTAACTTGCAGAGGAAGAAACCATTATCAACATTCAACTTCCTCCCGAGGGTGACTTTTGGAATAGATTTCCTTATAACAACACAGGGAACCCGAAGCTGGAACCTATTCGCAGACCAAATGCCAACAGTGAGTAAATGCTATCGTAGCTAGGTTTAATGCTTCTTCTTTTTTATTGAGTGAGGGTCTCAGCAATTTAGTTTTTGTCAGGGGGCGGGGGAGGGGTGGTGGAAGTCAATTTCTTTTTTGGTCTGCTTTGCAATCAGGAATGAGCTAAGTTTTGTTTTGACCTGAACTAGAAATGTGGAGAATACCGGCTTTGCCTTTTTTTGGGAAACAATTGTTTACAATGCTGACACCATTGTATTCTGTTATTGCCAAGTTAACTCAACAATCAAATGTGCATAGCCGATATTATTGCAGAGGTGACATCTAACATCCGAAAATGAAAATATCGAATAGCATGAAAATGTGGTTGTAAAATGAAACTTATAACTTGCGAGAAGAGAGGGGTTGATGATGGTCTGGAGACTTCATTAGTAGGTTAACATGAAACGGTGTCAAAAAGTTCTGATATATTGTTGGTTTGTCATGTTTTTTATTTCTTTTTGGTACTTTTATGGCATTGACAGGATCAAATTTGTCAATTCTTTGAGAAACTTTGATTAGAGGATTGAAGAAGGTGGAGGGCAAGATATTTTTGCACACATTTTTTGGCCTGTCGGGCCTCCTGCATGGAGAACCTCTGCTCTAGTGGATTTTTCACCTTCTTCCTTATAAATGCAGAATCCCCCTTTAAAGTTTTCTTATGTCACAGGGAAGTAAATTGTAACAAATTACTTTGCCCACCCAGTATATTGAGCTAGCCCGTTGCCCATCCAGTTCATTATGTTTGTCCACCCAGTAATGTATTTTGCCCAAAAATGTTCATATCAGAGATATGCATAAAAGTACCAACCTAAAAGATTGAGGCCATATCTCAAGTAGAAGTATGAGAATTATTCATGCATTTTAATATGTCTAGTTAGCAATGATGATTTTCCTTTCCGATGCTAATAGCATTGCTTCTAGAAGTATATGTCATGCAGAAGATGAGTGGGTTGGACATCATCCAAAGATGTTCATATTTGGACAAATTTACTGCTCTGTCTCATATCATATTTAACATGTTTGTTTTGTCATAGCTGCATCTTAAAAAGTATCAGAACCATTAAGCGGGTTTGTTTTCTGGTAGTGATAAGTGAATTGTGTCAAGTAGACGAACTGTTGCTATGGTATTGTATTCTGGATTTAATGAAAATAAGTAGGTTGAATATGCCATACTGTTTTTTTTTTTGCTCCATAGCAATAGCATAAATAGTGGGTTGTTGAATGATGTGGACATGACTTTTATATTATTTATTATATATGAATAATCAGAAAATCCAATGTTGCCCACCCAGTATCATCAAAATTTTAAAAAAAAGGGAAAACAACAAAATGAAAGAAAAATGAATGAAAGTAAATTATTCATAATTCACAGTTATGACCCGTTTGCATTGACTTGATTTTGATGAAAATTTTTGTGTTAAACAATCTTCCACCACATATAAACAATGGGAGATATTGTACATATTGTATGTTTATTGTGTTGGCCTTGCCTAAACAGATGGTTAAGACGGCATGAATGTTTGTTGTTAAGTACTGTCAAAATAATGTTAACAAGTAACAGTTGGTAGGGAAATCAACAAAAATGAAAGCTTTCCACTCAGTAAATTATTCATAATTCACAGTTATGACCCTTTTGCATTAACATGATTTTGATGAAAATTTCTGTGTTAAACAATCTTCCACCACGTATAAACAATAGGAGATAGTGTACATATTGTATGTTTATTGTGTTGGTGCCTTAACAGATGGTTAATACAGCATGAATATTTGTTGTTAAGTACTGTCAAAATAATGTTAACAAGTAACAGTTAATGGGGGTTAGGGGGGTGTATGTTTACCTCAAAGGTGAACAGCTTTAAGCTTGGCTACCTTCACTGTAATTTAAAGGCATTGAAGACTCGCCCCAAACCCCGTGCGGCCATTTGCTTGCAAGTGACGTTTTGTTTGAGTCGCTACAAAATGCAGACAGTACAGTTATGAAACGTGATACCTTAATTGTTATCTTTAGCTGGACCTAAGATGTCCATAGCTGTATTGTTTGTACACTGTGCTGTGGGTATTGACCGCAGCTGTATGCACTGACTGTACACCAGTGTCTAAGTACCGATGGTAGCAAGCTGTGTGTGTGTATTTTCTGGGATCGATGGTGGTGTCAAACGCTTCTGTTACACCTCATTCGAAACTAGGTCAGATTACCGGCATTAGAGTTTCTTTTTGCGTGAGTCTTCACACCTTTTTAGGTGTAGGGTTATATTGCAGTTTACATACACATGTCTACAATTAGTCAGCATTCACACAGTACAGTAGCTCATATTATGTAGGGTAGGCATTGCTGTTAATGAAATGTAGTTTGGATTTAATACTGGATTTTAACTATCAGTATATAAATGGAGTCTCAAATCTTGAGATAGAGAGTGCTACAGAGTGTTAGTTAGCCCCTAACAAATTAGTCTTGAAAAGTCTTTCAGATTTTTCTGCCGTGTATGCATGTGGTAAGTACACTGTTTGTAGACTACGTTCATGTACAATTGAAAGCAGAGGGTTATACTATTTTCACCCAATGAATCGACCATCCTCTAAAAATTTCTAAATAGGGGAAAATATTCATGATTTTTGTTTTCTTTGTTATTTACTTCCTTGCTATAAGTAGCTAATGGAAGTACTTTTCATGCAGCAATACACAATTTATTGGCAAATGTAAATATTTGCTGAATGCACCATATTCGTTCTTTCTTTCATCTTTTTCCTCTGAAGAAAATTTTGGTGATGTCGCTGCGGCCCTTAGCAGCAGTTCAGCGGATGAGAGCTTGTGAGTTTCATTCCATTCCTCATTATTTAATACTTCTGGACTGATGTAATAACATAATATATGCTTATCTTAATGTGTTCACTCTCTTGGATGAATAGACTGCTTTCTGCCTGACAGTTTGATTGTAAAACTGTACTGTTTGAAGAATTAGTTCTGAGGTATAAGCTGACAATTCCTCCTAGTTGTGGTCAATAACCAAGATAAAGTACAAAAACAATACTAAATCAAAGTAAATTCTCACCTGATTAACATATTTAGAGAAAGTGACATTTTAAGTCCCCCACTCCCTCCCCCCAACCCCCCCCCCAAAAAAAAATTAATATGTAAAATCTTGGAGACAACAAATATATCCCATTGACACAGTGTACAGATGTACTAACATTATAGCTGTTGAATAAAGCCTTGGATATGATTCCCAAACCAGTTTTTGCCTTCCCAAAATTTTTTTGTTCCACTCTTGATGCCGAGAATCGGTTAATTCACGCCTCAGGAGTATAATGTCAATTAGAAAGAGGTATGTGGCCATCTCAATCATAGTGATTATATTCATAGGTTTTCAGCCCTAATGATGCTACGCACTTAAGTTCATTTTACTTCATCCGACTAGTTGTCTATAATCTTGTGAATAAGTCACAGTACTTAATTAATGCTTCTTCATTAGCACAAACCAAAGTTTATCTGAGTCATTGATTACTTTACACTGTAATGGCTTAGTGAAAGGCTTTGTTGGAACAGGACCCAATGGTTGAGGATGTTGCAGTGATCTGGGCGGTCAAGACAAAGTAATATGTGATTAATTAAGTTAATTAAGTTTATTAAAAATCCAGTATAAATACGTAATCATTTTCGTAATTGTTGACAAATTTGGGGGGGTTGAGGAAAATTCAACTAGATCATCTTCTCTCAACTTACAATATGCGTTGGAATATGCTTTGGGCGTAGCATTGTTTTGTCTATTATCTAGTGTAAATCTGAAAAAGATATGGACTATTCTTCAAATATTGTGAGTTCTGAACCATGAAAATATTTCTTATAAGTAATATCACCTAATTATCACCACATTAAAGGATGGTCACTCCATGTTCTATTTGCTATTAATCCAACAATAATCACTGTTTTGCTGTGTTTAAATCCAAATCCGGTGAACAGCCCAGGGTCCTGGGCGGTTTTCATCTTTGGATTAACTTCTTTTCTTTGCCAGGTCTGGGGCTTCCCACCCCCCCCCCCCCACCCTACCTGTTTCCCACTCCTCATATCTGTAGTTTGCTTTCAGTAGTTCTGCCCTTATTTTCTTTCTATTTTTTCATATTTACTTCCAATCAGTATATTTGCCACGTATGCCCCTCCCCAATCACACTGCTTGTAGGTTCATATCTAGATAAAGAGTATATATTATGCATATAAATTATGGTAATTATTTCCCCTTGAAGAACTCTCTCACTAATTGTAGAGCTTGTTACAATCCCTCTAGACACTTGCATAATAGACAACAATGTATTTGTTGATTGTATTACAAAACAGTTTCAAGTGTACAAGGAGGTCTGCCTTGTGGCCTTGTTCCCTTATCTATGCAAATGACCTAATGAGAGCAGTCCATACCAAGCATTTCTGTTTCCATTAAACTGCAGGGCATCGAATTCTATAGACAACAGGAGAGTAGCAGTCAAACAAGACAAAGGTAATTCACTTCTTGTTCCTTTGTTTGTTGATTCGTTGCTGTTATTTTGTATTTTTTGGGAATTTACACCATTTACTGAGAATAAGACTCCAGGTTTCTGTCAAATAGGGATTGCCAGGTTTGAAGAAAGTATACTTTGCTGAAAAATAATGTGCAACACAATATAAATTCAATACAATACAATACAATACAAAACAATTTAAACCAATACAATACAATGCGATACAATACAATACAATACAATACAATAGAATACAGGACAATACAATACAAAACAATTTAAAGCAATACAATACAGTACAATACAATAGAATACAATGCAATACAATACAATACACTACAATGAAACACAATACAATGCAATACAAAACAATACAATACAATTCAAAGCAATACAATACAATACAATACAATACAATACAAAACAATTTAAAGCAATACAATACAATACAATGCAATGCAATTCGATACAATGAAGTTTATCACATATATGTCTATCTAAATACCTGTGCAAATAAATGCCCTCATTTTACTTATTAACCAATAAATTCTCCCTTTCCATCATCCCATCTATCTTCCACACCATAACAATTCATAGTAGAGAACCAATCTTCAAGGACCTGATCTGCTTGAATATTTTCTCGCCAAAATTATTTCATTATTTTCTGGGAATGTTTGCTTTGCTCTGGGAGTTTGTTTGTGATCAGTCCTGCATAGTCAAATTTTCATCCATTAAAAATTAAAATAAAGCAGAAGATTTTTATAGGTATGACATTTTTTTCAGTTCACAGTAGTTCTTGTTTGCATGTTTGTATTATAATAGTTATTGTTTTATCTTTTTGCACTTTTTAGGCAAAACAACAAAGAAAAGAAGGAAACAGAAGAGAAGGGAATCTGGTGAGTGTGAAGTGCTATTTCTAAAGTTGCCAACTGTCACAGATTGATTGTGATATCACAGATTTTTATGCCTTTGTCACAGTTTTATGATCAATGTCACAAGCTTATTAAAAAAAAGGCTCTCTTTGGGAGTATAAAATGAAGAATGAAGCTTCCTTATCATCGCACCTACATGTTTTTGGTTTCAATCCAAACCCTGGTAAAAAAAAAAAATTTAAACAAATTGTTAAAATTAAGGATTAAGTTGAAACTCATGGTGGAGCTTTTACTGTACCAGTGCAGAGAGTGTCCAAGAGTTTGCTCATCATATTAGTTGGCAACCCTTACCTACGTCTCTGAATTCTTATCATTCTGCTGTCTACATTGAATCAATGCTTCATTATGGTGTCTTTAATGTAAATTGGTTTCTCAGTCTATTTTCATCTCAAAACTTGTCAGTTATGTAATAAGGTATTTTAGTCACTAAAAATGGTTGTTGTGTGATAAATAAATTCCTGCAGATGTGTAACAATAACTTTAATAGTCCTGCCCATCTGATAGTATAAATGGATTAACTGAACAGTTTCAGTATACCATATTTGATTGGCTCCATTATCTAGACAGGTTATCATAGAGTTCTCCTGGTTCTAAGCTTTTTATATAAATGCTGTTTCCTCTGCATCATCATAGTCCTATTATTGGCTTTTAACCACAACTGCTTATTTTACAAACACTATTCTCTATGATTGAAACACTAAGAGATGAACAGTTTAGAGTTGAGCCCAAACATTCCAAACAAATGATTAATATCCATCCTCATCTTTATGTTGAAGAATGCAGAATTCTCAACCAACATCCTGTGGGATAATTTTGGTTTGTAATGGTACAAACCCAACTCCTTTGCTGGTCAAAAGATTGGTTTTTTTTATTAATTAAACAGCATAATTTTATTGAAAGATTTTGTTTTTTTCCCTTGTTTCAGATCCTTCAGTATCCAGAAGATTGGAGTCCATTGATTCTACCTCCAACTCTACTTCTATGCTTCAGACCTGATGGTCAGTCTTTGACCAGACATTTCTTGTAGAAATGACTAGTGACCACTGAGGAAACAGCTACGGTTAGTTTCTCATAGAAGCGACAGTACAATCCCTGGACTGAAAGTTCTGTTAGTTTTAGAAGTAACCATACTTCGATGTAGCTAATGGTAACCTCGGTGAGCAACAGAGTCATGAGATTCTTGTTGAAGTAACCATGAATCAACTTAGCTAACAGTACCCTCGATGAGGTAACAGGGTCCTGGGATTCTTGTAGAAGTAATCATAAATCCACTTATCTAACAGTACCCTCGATGAGGTACAGGAACATGAGATTCTTGTAGAAGTAACCATAAATCCACTTATCTAACAGTACCCTCGATGAGGTAACAGGGTCCTGGGATTCTTGTAGAAGTAATCATAAATCCACTTAGCTAACAGTACCCTCGATGAGGTAAAAGAATCATGAGATTCTTGTAGAAGTAATCATAAATCCACTTATCTAACAGTACGCTCTAACAGGGATCATTGTTGATTGGTTTACTATTAAGGTAGTCAATGTGCTGTAGATCATTGGTGTTCTGTAGTGAAACAATCTGATTAATATCCTGCAGCAGTTTGGTCCTGGTGATTATAACATGCTGTAAATAAAGGGTGATAGCTAACAATTCCCTCAAATCATACTGCTCGTCAGTTAAAATGGCTTTTTCAAGAATGCACTGTGGATGCTGTTATGAGAATCATAATGTCTTTGTCCTTGAGAATTACACAAGAATTATAATAATAATAATAATTATATGACTGGATAGTCTTTTCTATGAGTGGCTTGAGTCATAACTGTATCTCATACTAATATAAATCAAGTCCTCAAACCTTACCCACATTCGTCACGCTACTGCACGACCTTGAATTATTATACAATTTCTACGCTAACTGCCTTTCATAATCATTAAATGCATCACAGGCAATGACATCTACATCAATGGTCGGGTGAGAAGAATGAATACACCATTCGTTTCTCGTGAAATGTAATTAGTACTGTTTAATTCTGATGTAAATTTAATACATACACCATAGGGAGGAAGCTGTGGAAGAATACAACTAATGTAGGTCATCTTCACCTCTTTGTTGAGCACAGAGATGTTAAGTATCTTGTCATCATTAAAGGGAGTGAAGACTCTCGCACAAAGACACGTCTGATGCCGGTAATCTGACCTAGTTTAGAATGAGGTGTAACAGAATGGTTAGACACCACCGTCGAACCCAAAAAATACACACACAGCTTGCTACCGTCGGTAATTAGACACTAGTGTACAGTCAATACATTCAGCTATGAGTCTTCAATGCCTTTAAGCTACGGCCCACTGTACAACAAACTACTGTTTGATCACATTGTGATCTTCAGTGTGATAATCAAGCAGCTCAGAACTTGACTAGTGGCCGATACTGCTAATATGGGCACATAGTTATATATATAGGGATCTATATATATGTTGTATAGTATTAGAAATATATTGGATCATCATTATCTCTCAGTGGGTTAACAATTTCACTCTAGTGGCAACTGAAGTGCAGGGAAATAACAATAGAAAATCAACAAAGGGCTTTGTCATTTCCGTCCTAGCTAGTTCTTTGAAACTTTACGAGCTGTAGTCTATGACTGCAGATTATAACGGTGCGCGAGTTGGTCACTAGCAGTATATATATATACAATTTTGTTGGTAAAAATTATTTGCTGAAACATATTGTCAAAGTTTCAAGTCAAACTAATTGTTTTAAGCCCTAAACTTGTGTTTTCTAAATCCCTTTTTTTGTTTTTATCGTTCAACCAAACTGCACAAGTGGAGGCTTAAAATAAGTCAATCACCCATCGCATCTGCCATCCATTCAGTGTTTTGGTATGTTTGTGAGTGCTTTCAGGTGATCGCGTTACTTCGATTCGGAGATACGTTAACGGTATGGATTACGCAGATTAGAACCGATATGACAGCGCCCTCTGTAGAAATGCCAGAGAGCCCGGTTATATTATTATTTATTGTGTGAGATATCCCTTTAAAATCATGTTATGTACCTACTGTACAACCTTCTATTATAATGGAAGTTTCTGCATTAGAAAGTCTTTGAATAGCTTCATCAATCGTAGAGCTGGACAGCTTCATTCTTGGCTTTAAACTAGTATAAGAATCTTGAGTACAGAGGTATTTATTCACTGGTTTCAATCCCAGTCCAGTCATCAATTTCTCCGCTCGCTCAAAATTTCACTAAGATATCCCCGTCAGTTAAATTCTGTTTATGAACTGCTAACACTTGCATATCAGACTGCCATACACCAACTCAATTTTATATTACATTTTGCCTCTAATTTCAGACAACTTTATATCCGGATCAAATGTTTATATTAGAACAAACAGAAAAACCTTTCTCTGATCCAGAAGATTGAAGAGTTAATTTGGTTTTTATCCCCCGGCTCAATGAGGAAGAAAATTCATGAAAGGTTTTAAGAATGGTTGACGTAAACACTTCCTGCTCAGTATAAGAGATGTGAAGATTA
>KN886090.1:89554-105075 GCA_000934455.1 Apostichopus parvimensis
CTATTTTGGTATAGAAAATGTTGATACATGTGCAATAAAGATTTTTTTTTTTTTTTTGAAGAAAGAAAAAGTTCCCCTGGCACTCAAATTATTTTTGTTGTTTTGTCTATGAATGTTCTAGTTTTATATTGCAAATTTAACAAAACTATGAAAAGACAGTTTTTGGGGAAATCAATTGAAACAAAAGAAATACAACAGAAGAAATGATAAATTATTTATCCAAACGATTTATGTCATATACAAGTGAAGTACCAGGTGAACACCCCCTCCCCCCCCCCCTGCCTATTCAACCCTGCCCCTCACATGAAAATAAAAGGATTTATTAGCACAAGTATCTTGCTTGTAGACCTAATGCTATACCTAATGTATGACCTAAATATGCCTATATTGGGGGTAGGGGGAGGGAGGATCCAAGACGTCCCCATGGCCCTTTTTAAAATCCTGGATCCACTTCTGAGTACGTTACTATCTTTACAGCAAGTATTTACTTTTATGTTGCATATCAGAGTCTGTTTCGGCATCTTCGACCACTGGAAGAGGGGAGGCGATGTTGTTGACCCTTTTACCCTACAAAATTATATTTTTCCAGACGAGAGTCGAAATTCCCATAACGACAACAAGGCTAGCTCATACGTCATGGACGCTGACACCATAGTATGAACAGTTGAACATTCAAATGATCCATTTTCACCAACATAATCGGTCGAGTTTTCATGATATTAGCAATTACAAATTTAGGGACAAAGTGTTGAAATGTTGAGATTAAACGTCGAAATTGCAAGATAAAATATTGCCCAATATGCACATTTCTTTACATACACACTATCAATGGTCCCGATCAGTTCCGATCAATCTTAGGCCTGCAGACATAAAACTTAATCTATCGAACACAGTAAAGACATGGTTAGGTTGATCTATCAACCAGAGTTAAAAAATATAACTAGTCTATCAAAAAATGATGAAATGAATCGCAAATATGATATAAAAAGCCTCCTTACATCATTATCGAACATTGATGATGAAATAATAATTATTATCATAATAGTATCATCACTGTACACGTGCTCAGACATTAATATTTTTTTACCCGACGAACACGAAGGTACGGAAGCGTAGAAGGGACACTGCATTGACGAGTTACCGACTTGACAAAACGACAATTATCTGCAAATTGACGAGTTGACGAGATGGTAACGTGACAAAATTCAGAAAATTGACGTTTTGACGAGATAACGGATCTCGTCAATGCATCAATTTTCTGCAAATTGTCGAGTTGCACAGTTACTACCATCTCGACAAAATGACAAAATTCAGAAAATTGACGTTTTGACGCGATAACGGATCTCGTCAAATCCCGTGATGGACATGGACGTTGTTGTTGTGTTGGGTTAATTTTTCATGATAAGAACATATCCTTTAATTATTGAAAGCAATAAATCAGATTTTTGACAAATATCAAATATGAAGTGTAACTCTGTTTACCGTTTGCATGGTTAGTAGGCCTACGTCTTAACTAACAACATTTTCTTGAGGTTTTATGGGCGTTTAGGTAAATTTGTGTAGGTACCAAAATATGCAAAATGGTCACTTATAAGTGGATATTTAAAGAAACAAATATTCCAGACTGTTCGTTGAAACTTAACCCCATCTCAATATATATAGCTTGTCCCAAACTTGACATGTGGTTGTTTGGACGAACCAACCCAATTTGAGCTGGTTTGATTCTTCAACTCTAGAGTGGGTCACAGTGGGTGGTCTGTGGTGTCATAATGGTAATTATGTTCTTCAAAAGCTTTCATAACTTCCTATCATACTCTTATTGTTGATATATCTTTTTTGAAACCTGATACATTTAAAATGTTTGCGTACCTTCCAAGGTTCTCTGTAACTAGAATTTCATCCAAATGCACCATTCTCGTATAATATCATTTCCTCTGCAGAGAATAAAGCGAGTTAAATATTATGTAAAAAAGTAAAAGCTGTTTCCCCTGAATTGCAGTTTTTGATTAATGACATCATTCACTCTGCTGTGCGTTGCCAGATGCTTTTCACAAAAAAAAAAAAAAAAAAAACAATAGTTAAACATACAAAATGCTATGAGGATATGATTTTGAACTAAAGATTGAAGAAATGCAAACATTGTTATGAAGCAATCAAAATTATATAGGAGAGGTTATGGCCCTCAGGTCTTTGAAGCCGACTCTCTGTGAAGAGGAGGGGTGGGGGTGGTAGCGTAATAAAATTTGTGCTAATAAGTACTTCAGATTTTTTTGTGAGATTGAAATACGGAGGGGGGGGGGAGGGGGGAGACTTGATGCCTTTTGTGTGAAAGGATTATGAATATTTTTCGTATTCTCTTTGATGCTCCGAAGGAAGTTGAATTTTTCGATTATAACATAATAAATATGTAGGCTACCATCATGGTAAGTTCATGACAAACGACTATATAATCAAGTACAAAAATCGGTGTTACAATATCCAAACAATAATATCCAATAATCTGCAGCATTAGAGAACTTGAACACAAAATTACGTCACGTGACGAAAGTTTCGACATCTATGACGCAAACTGATTATGATCCTCATGGTTTTAAATTGGTCAGCAATTCTACCCTGCGGACATATCAAACTATAAATTGTTTGTTTACATTCTCGCACACGTGCGATTGTTTTGATCTAGCCCGCCACCACTTTTCTTCTTGTTAATAATCCAATGGAAATTTACGTCAGTAAATGCAGCATCGTCATGAAAGCATCTCACCAATCAGAAACGTTGTTCTTGGGCGCTACCTTGCTGAGCTGACTAACGATAGAGTGAAGAAAATACTTGCTGGAATTATGACAAAAGCTAGAGTTCAACAACGCGAGGTCCATTTAGTTTTCCACTGTTATCAAATGTTGTATTGAATTGGTACGTTGTAACGTATTTTAAACATGTTGTTAAGGATTAAGGCTAAATTAAGAATTGTGTTCACTAACGATTGTGACTGAGTAACATGCATAGACCTTGGCTAGTGTTCCTAGGCCTTTGGTTAGGCCTAGTACTACCCTTACTACCCCTTAGGATTACTCCTTCTCTTAGTCTCACCAGTCATAGAGCAGGTCTAATTTAGTGTCAAAGTGGCTGGTCCAAAACCCTTTCAAGGTTTCAGTAAAAAAACGCAACCAGGGGCAGGCATAACTTCCTTATGCTACTTGCTAGGCTAGCTGGCCTAATTTAACTTAGCATAGGTTATGTTAATTTCTGCTAGCGAATCGTAACAGGCTAGACTAGGTAGGCCTAGGCTAGGTCATATGCCTACTTAAGTTAATGCAAACGTACAATAACGCGAACTGTCAATTTTCCTATTTGGGCAAAATAATCGTGCATGAGATAGAAATATACTTAAGCCTATCCTTACCAACAAGGAAAATAAATATTACATTTCCTGAAATTTCAACCAAACTCCAACCAAAGAAAACACAGCTGGATGAAAGTCAGATTTTTTGAGATGACGAACTGCAAAAGCTGCTGACTGGTTATTAAAACGTCTGAAACAATTCACAAAATTTCAATGTGCTTGAAATGAAGCATGACTCAACAAATCCAACCTCTGGTGAACTATTTCTCCAATGGTTGAATGAAAACAGCCTAGCCTAGGCCTAAGTCAAACAACATGCATGAAAGAAGGTGTCTTTCGTGGCCTGTTATTATTATTATTAAGTAATATGATTGAAAGTACATAATCTGACTTGACAGAAGTTTAAACAAGTAATATTTTCAGCTAATTGAGGCAATCATTTCACTATTCACACTAGGCCTACTTCAAGTCAACTTTGGTTTGCTATTCCTATCTTGCTACTGGAGCCTAACTTGGTGCTTATTATAAGGCGATACAGTAGGTCTATGCAATTGGTCAAAGCAATTGGTCAAAGCAATTGGTCACCAATACATTTCCATTTTCATGATCCATCTTGCCTAACAATGTAAGCTATTTTGGTAGGAAGAGATCAACACTTATAGATGTCAATGTCATATGTATCCAATTATTATTGAATTCTACTTACAGTATGTTGACAGAGAATTGACTTAAAATTGAATTGACTCATACCTCTTAGTCACATGATTGCTTTTGATTTTATTGTTAAATAAATGTGTGGAAGTTTTGCCGTTCAAAGGTACGATTGTTCAAGGAAGCTATATAAACTAGTTCTACAGTGATATTAAATAATAATTTTAAATGTTGTCTCCTTCATTACTCCCGACAGAAACAGAATTCCAGGACAGTTAAAATGATGAAAGCATTGGATCCCCAGAAGGAGATGTTTAAAGGTCTGGGTAAGGCCACCATGCGTGGTGTGAGAAAATGTCCCAGTTGTGGCACGTTAAATGGCATCCGTAGCCTCGGCTGTAAGAATAAATCTTGCAACATGGTCTTTCGAGGACACGGGCGTAAACCCGGTCACAGCGCAGATGCCGTGGAGATTATCACAGGTTCTACGGCGCAAGTATTTTCAGTTCGTCTCCGGGATAGAGGGCCAGACTATCGTGGCTTTGTGGAGTTTCCAATGCACAATGCTCTGTTGAACGCTGACCTGAGGGGAAGCCAGAGCATGCAAGTGGAACCTAATCTCATTGTTCAGGTAGCCCAG
Source organism: Apostichopus parvimensis (assembly GCA_000934455.1). NCBI lineage: Eukaryota > Metazoa > Echinodermata > Holothuroidea > Aspidochirotida > Stichopodidae > Apostichopus > Apostichopus parvimensis. The sequence goes on from KN886090.1 coordinate 94,187, forward strand.
TGTCACGTGGAAGCTTGTCAGAAGCACGTTGAACTGCCCGTCACGGACGACAACGCTTGCCCACACATTCAACACGCCCTGAAGTGCGAGAACAAGGCTTCGCCCTTGACGTTAAAAAATTCTGTTTTAAACTCTTTGCCGATATCTAATGAAATGAAGCAAGCTATATGGATGTTAGCAACAGAGACTACAGGACCTCTGGTGCAGAGGGTTTCTAAAAATGTGATGGTCGTGAAATGTAAAGGCCAGTCAAAGCATAAACTGGGCTTCCTCCACCTAACTTTTCCAGAGGGCAGGAAACGGAAAGACGGTGTCACGCAGGGCAAATTTCAGTGCGCTTGTAGGACCTTCAGAAGTACAGGAAAGGTACAATAAGACTGTAATATAAAATGCATATTCATTGACAACAAAACGTGGCTGCATTTTCAAAAAAAGCATAATTGTTTTTACTGATTCATTAAGTCCCATAGCATATCACTGGCTTCTTGTTTTCATCGTTAGCCTCGTTTCACTGGGACATGAAGCTATTTAACCAATTTCAGTATGTTCTAACATATCTCATTGTCCATTTCTACCTTCAGCTGGGGATCGCTGAAGACCAGAAAAAGCGTTGCGTTCACTATTACGCCTGCATTTGTGCATTTGTCAGCGATGGTGCACTATCCAAGGAGTTTGAACAGTTCATCAATTTGGAACCGATAGGTAAACAACAAATCCAGAATTTAATGGAGAATAGTTGTCATTGTTGTGTTGGACAGGTTTTTCTTTTTTCTTCTTTTTATTGAAACATCTAGTTGACACCACAACCAGTATTGTATGTAATTCTAATCAATAGTGTAATGTCACCAATACTGTCTGCATTTTATATTCTCTGAGCACATTAATTGGGGAGATGGTCCATATAGTACTCATATAGGTGAAGAACCTGTAAAATGGTGATGATGTCTCAGTTTTTTACCAGACAACGGATTTTATATAATTTGTGGTTTAGGCAACAGGGTCAATTAAATACTTTTATAGCTCCAATGGTAGTACTTATAATGAGTTTATAAACATGTACATTTTACATTACTAAATTCACAGAACTATACGAATTGGCACGTTCATTACAGGTTATATTAACAAAAATTGCATATGTGGTATGTACTGTAATTTAGTGAAACTATTCCATTCCAATAGACTGTCCAAACCCTGAAAGCTGAGCTCTTAAATTAATTTCAAAAAAGTGAAAGTTTCCATAGATTGTTGGACAGGATATCTCCATGAGAATAATCTCAAGCTTATCTTAAGAGTCACTTCTTGATATGCATGGCTTAAACCTAACCCTAGTAAAACCAGTTGTTATTGGCTGGAAAATGGCATGTTATATCCTGTGTTCATGATTACTCCAAAATTTGCTAAACATAATTAGCAGCTCTATTTTGAATTGATTATTCTTGAATTTAAAGACAGCTTTCAAAGTGACTAATTCCTACAATTGCTATCTTTGGTAGCTCAGATCGGACATGTCATGGGTACAGAATGTTTTTTTCTCAATCTATGTCCATTGGTGTCATTATATGAGAAGACTTTACCAGTTAAGTATTCTTAGTTTCCAATCAGGGAATGAGACTTAATATCTGAACGCAGAATGCTCCATTAGATTTAGAGCATTACACTTTTAACTCGCATGAGAAAACATAACCGCATGAGAAAACATAACAGCATAAACAAACATAACCGCATTGAATATCTTGAGCAACATTCGAAGTGTAGAACACAACTACCCTCTGAAGGGGTACTTAATTTTCTTTCTTTTGAGCTCACAGGAAACTAAAAGTGGTATTTAACAAGGGTGTTTAGCTTTGCAGATAAAGGAAGAATTTAGAAAGTAAACAAAACGACCAAGTTGTACAACATCATTTATGCTCCACTGAATTGAACATAATTGGAGCTAGCATTGAGGTCCATTTTGTAAAGTCGGTCATAGTGAACCAAAGTTATTGTTAAATTCTCTTAAAAACTTGGATTTCATATTCAGACCATTTGCAGTGTAAAAGTCTTTTAATGGTGAAAAATGACTAAAAAGCTGATTTCTAAAAGTGGCAAATATATTGCTGGTATCACTGTTTGTGACTCTCAGAAAACATATCAACATTCATTTTGATTATTGTTTGCTCCATATTCTGACTGAGATGCAAAGAGAAAAAAACCAAATCATGGAAAAAAATAATAGAAACACTAATTCCCTCAAGTGTATGGTAACTGTCCATTAATGAGCATGTAAATTGAGGTCCTGCATAATTAATACAACTATACACTAATTCCCTCAAGTGTATGGTAACTGTCCATTAATAAACCTGTTAATTGAGGTCCTTTATAATTAATACAACTATACACTAATTCCCTCAAGTGTATGGTAACTGTCCATTAATAAACATGTTAATTGAGGTCCTGCATAATTAATACAACTATACACTAATTCCCTCAAGTTTATGGTAACTGTCCATTAATAAACCTTTTTTTTTGAGGTCATGAATAATTAATTCAACTATGCGTAACTTATTATAATGTTTTTTTGTTTTTGTTGCTTTGTTGAACAGAAATTCCAGTACAAATCACACTAGATCTAGATGGCCAACTAATACACACCTTACCCTCAGAAGATGAAGTTACAGCATCCAGTTCACTTGGAAGGAAAAGAAGAAAAGATGATTCTTTGGGTGAGTCACCGTGCTCAGAGATGATGGCCCAGTGACCATTACCTTGAAGCTGCTAACATTACTTTACAGAGGGAGTGACGTTAAATAGTGTACATGGCAGAGAACTTATTAAGAGCAAAATCACCAGTCCAACCTTTTAAATTTGTACCCACTTTGTACATTCCTTAGGTAGCAGTCCTTTGACTATGACCCAGGATGGTCTCAAAATTTCTTCTTTTTCGTGAATTATGATCCAACAAAACAAAACATTCTGCCTAAAGTCATGGGATTGGTGAGAGTGAATCTGGTGGGGAGTAGGATATGGTCAGGCATTTGTTATTCACTCTCTTTCTTCATAAGATCAGACAATTAAAGTTAATACTGTGTTACACATTATAACTTTATTTAATTAATACCTCGTTGAGTGAGTTCCTTGTCTGAACAGAGCTATATTTTTTTCATCCAAAAAGTTTCTCGCTCATTGTTAGGTAAGGAGGAGATAACTACTTAACTGTCAATTTATTCGGATGGCACTCTATTGGTGCTGAAAATTGCTGAAAGTTATTCATAATGAAATTAAATTTTCAGATAAATCGCTTGAAACTAAATTGTCATTTTGCAGCCCAAGCAAGTAGTGCCTTGTTAACTCTCCAGGAGGGTGGTACATCACCAGGCAAGAAGACCACGGTGAAACGGCATGCGGTCGTGAGTTCCATTCTGAATCCAAAGGCCGAATTAGACGAGACACAACCGACCATTACCTTCAAAGATTGGCTCTGTAGTGTAACCGAGAAGATTAACCAAACCATGCACTTCCAGTTTAACGGTCAGTTTGAAATCTCAGGATATCGAGTTTGATAGTCAGTTTTAAAAGCATTGAGTTCAGTACTCAGGGGGGAGAAATCTGGCTCAAAAGTGCACCTTTTTCATTGCTTAGAATTGCCTCTCTCTGTCAATGCAAATATCCTTTTCCTCTTTTGTAAAATGGAAAAGTGCCCATTTCTTGAAGAATTTAAAAAAAAAAAGAATTATTGTCATTTTGTAGTAAGAAATTTTACATACAGCAATTTGTGATACAGAATGCACATATGGTCCATTCTGTTGCTTTGTGTTGTTTTATTTATATTATCCTCTGAACTAAACATGCATGTCCCCTGCCCAGTGCAGTTTGTGCCTCCCCCCCACCCCAACCTCTACTACAGCCTCTGTAAAGATCTCAACCAAGTTAAGGTTCCAGAAATACCAAGTTATACCACACCAGAATACCACATAAGATCACCCTGTGTACTGATATGGGTAAGGAACAGGCCTCGACAAATATGGTCGCCAACTCGCCAATGGCGACTAGAATTTGCGACTGGCGAGCAAAAAATGCATTACGCTCGACATTTTGGCGAGTGGCTCATTCTCTCATTGCCTTTATACGATAGGCTTACTATTAACTTGTGAGCCAATCAACAGGCCTATTGCCTAATGTTACACATCACAGTAGAATTATCAAGTGCACTGTTACAAGTAGGTCCTAAGGAACAGCTCTGTTCACCAGCTCGAAACTAATTTGATACTAATCGACTAAATGATGCACGATATGTGTAACCAAACTGGAAAACTACAAACTTAAATAAATGCGTAACGACAACTCAAACAGGGGTAACGCATGAATATCAAGCACAATTTAAATAGATCGTTTTTGCTGTAAACAACTAACAGTTACACTAAACCGCGATATCCTAAGTTAGGCCATACTACCTAAGCTTACATCACACAAACACTTTGCGAGAAAAAATGGCGAGTAAATTTAACTTTTTGGCGAGTAGAATTTTAGACTTAGTCGCCAGTTGGCGAGTAGTTTTAAAAAAATTTGTCGAGGCCTGGTAAGGAAGCAACCCATTCCTTCTGTTGGTATGCTTTTTGTAATGGATACTGTTTTTACTTTTGCTGTGTCGTACAGGTAGTCCCGAGACACTTGTATTCCATGTACCAGAAGTCTTCTTTGAGTGCCTCCAACAGAGAATCTCGTCGGGGTTCCGTAAGAAGAGGCTCCCTAATTCGACTACAGCTTTCATTAGAAAGGACGCTCTTCCACTGGGTACATTCACCAAGTACACCTGGCACCTGACTAACATCCAACAAGTTCAGAGAATATTTGACACACCTGAGGTGAGGAGAACTATCTTCTGGACTGCTGGGGTTGGGGGGGGGGGGGGGGATGGAAACAAGAATTTACTGTTAGAGGAAAGACTTGGAAATGTTAACAGACTAGTGTAGGTAGGATTGAATAAAGAAATGTTAAAGGAATGATGGGGTGTGTTTCATGGAGCAAAAAGTTTAATTATCTGCTGAAGAAGTGGCATGCACAGGATTTCAAAGTTTTCTTTTTGAGGGGGGGGGGATAAAAATTTCCCATGACTGATTTAGGTAGGGACAGGCACCTTCATGGAAGGAGAAGCAACTCAAGGATTTATATGAGGGGGTTTTGCCCTGGGTTTGTTGCAGCCTTCTCCCATGTTGGGGGAGGGTGGAATCTGCAGGTGTCCCCCCCCCAAAAAAAATGTAAAATTTAGGCTTCCACCAGTGCATTTTGAGGCATATTTAGGCTACTGCTAGTATATACTTTTGATTTTCTTGTGTGAGGTTGAAATGGAGGTGTTCACCAGGAGGGGTGGTCTAATTCTTCCCAAATTCCCAAATTGAACCATTTCCCCCAGACTGATGATGGGAGGTCCTCCCCCCCTCCCCAATCCTTAGGCATATGACTGCATGGAAGACATTGCAAATAGTCTGAAAGAATTGTCTGTGAAGGACAAAAGTAAGCTCCATTTTGCATTGACTCTTAAAAGTCTTTCATGTCTCCATCTTGTTGTGATATATAACTCAGTAGCTTCAAATTGTTAAATTTTTTCAATTCCAATAATGAAAGAAGCTCGATTAGTTTTTGAATCAGTGGTCCGTTGGGTTTTGTGTGTGGAATACTAATAAAGCGAAGGTTTTTTGTCGACAGATTAGTAGCAAGAAAATATAATCCTTAATTAGTTGCAAGTTTATAGAGATATGCTTGTGAAATAATCGGAGATGATCTGAGGATTATCTGTTCAATTCCATTTTGAGCAAAGCCAGGTTTGTTTCGTAAAAGTGCTACAAAACTGGTTGCCAAAATGTTACCTTAGCAAAACATTGAAAACTAAAACAACCTACAGAGTCACTTTCATGGAGCAGCTCATATCTAGTAAAAAGAAAAATAGCAAAAGAAAATGCCCATAGCTTAAATTAAATCAATACAGAGTTCTGTATGTACAGCAGTGGCTGTCTTTGTAATTTTTAAGCTTCTGAGTGAAGTACATTTCAAGATTTCAAACATTTGAAAACTTTCAAATGTTTTCAAAATTAATTTCATAATCACCCATCGTGGATTTTGTGTCCGTCCTAGTAATAGTAACTAAGTAATACAAACGCAAAATACAATAATTAAAAACAAAAAACTATGGTATTAAATATGGTATCATGTTTCAAACTTGAAAATAGCAAAGTAGAAAATGTTGTGAATTATAATACATTTTGTAGCCAACAAATTTCTCCCTTTTGATTCTCCATGGACTACTCTGCTTTGGTTGAAACAAATCAACTTTTCTTCCCTGGAAAGGTTCCACTAGAAGTGCAGAAACTATTTGTGGAGAACAAAGATGGATCGTACACCCACCAAGAATCTAAGAGAGAGGAATTGGAGTCGTACGCTGAGACCTACCGGAAGTTAGGTCAGAAACCCATCAAACCATTTGAACTAAAGACATTCCTTAAAGTTGGTGAGATCCTTGATACCAGTTTATGTAGATTTAGACAGACCACAATAGCAGATAATTTGATATCTAGAGAAAGATTTTACACAACATTCCTAGATTAGGTTTGGCATATTTCTTTGATTAAAAGAGTGGGACGACACCTGATGACTAACAAGTCGACTAACCAGTTTTAACTGTACAGTCTATATACAACATTGTACCTGATGTTACTGATAATAGTATAATTATGGCAAAAGAGCTACATTAACATTTGTACCCATGCTGCGGCTGAGTGGATAAAGGCGGTGGCATTTGAAGCAATGAGGCTTATCATTCGGGAGTTTCGGGTGTTCTATCCTGGGCCGGGTCATAGTAAGGTAGGTTTTTCATCCAAGAGCAATCTACGGTTTTCCCATCTGGAATGTTTCTCTAAATTGAAAAGATTCCAAATTTGAGATAAAATTGTTGAATTGGAAGCCACCCGACGTGAAAGTTGTAATCCATAAACTCTTGCAGACTTCTCCCACATTCGTGTTTGCTTCAGCGTCATGAAATTTAACTGCCTTATTTTTATTATTATTGACTATTTGTAATGTCGGTTTTGGACTGTTAGTGTCCGTTGCAATTATGTAGTCCATGTAACACTGCTTTTGCCGTCAAGTTTGTGGAGCTAATCATGTTTGTGTGATTAAATTATTTATTTTTGGCTTCCGAGAGGATCACATATAGTGATGCGTACTGTGTGTGTACTTATTTGTAGTTGCTTATCGTAAAAACAGTGATATTCTTGAACACCACAAACATCTACCCTTGGGATCAATATTTCTCTTTAAAGAGCAGGGAAATCCCCATTAATTGGCACCTATGATAACCCTTGATCCATAATGTAGAGTTTTACCACAATTCAAACAGTTATTTTATACATGGTTATAAACTTGGACTGGATGGAAGTTTCATAAGTTTGTTGAGTCACAGAAGAAATCTCTGGATGTAGGTTTTTTTGCATTTGCATTTTTTTAAATTTTATTATTATTATTACTTTTTGATTTATTATTATTAATTTTATGTTTGTTATTTATTTCTTTATTTGTATATTTTTATTAATGAAATATTTATTTTTATTATTACTTTGCTATTGTTATTGTGATTTTTTTATGTTTTGCAGTACATTCTACATCTTTCCTGTTTTTAATCTTTCTTAGGTACTCTTCCCGGAGAAACTAAACAGGATTCGACTCCATTCATCATTGAATGGATTCCCGACATCTTACCCAAAATGCACATCGGAGAACTGAGAATAAGATTCGAGTACGGCCACGTCAAAAATGGCAAGAGAGTACACGCGCCCACGTCTGCCAGTCAAACTCCACCAAATTTAACGACAGCAGCAACTTCGTAGCCAGCACCAAAAAACCTGTGGCGGATCTTTAGTACGGTGGTCCTGAAGGGACAGACAAGTTGTAGGCTGTCTTAACTGTGTTAGGATAACATGACAACGTATCAAACCAATATTTGTTGAGTCGTCATGTTACACTAATGTGATATTTGGACAAAAATAGTCAAAAATTGTTGAGTTGCTGTGTTAGACACTAAACTGGACGATGCGTCCAATGTGTTGTCATATTGTTGTGTTGTCATATGACTTGACTAGTCAAACCCCACCGACTTAATTGACAGCAGTACCTGCCTAGTCAGCACCAGTTATCTGTGGTGGAGTTTTAGTACAGTAGTCTTCAAGGGTTGTCCTTCAAGTGTTATAATACAATCTACTTCATTAGTGTTAGCTCAGTGGTTAACGCCGGTGCATTTCAATCATAAGGTCCCCGGTTCGAGTCACTCGCAGATTAATGTATGTCGTCCAGTTACAGAGTTGTTGACAATTAACAATTCATAATCATGGACGTTAAATATGAATGTAAGAGACTGACTTCGGTCAGCTAGCGGCTTTGATAAGCCAATGAGGCTTTTTCGCGAGTTCCTGCTTGCAGGAGGATCTAAAATACATACATACATTACCAGCATGAACTACCTAATATCGGTTTATTTAACGGCTGAAGTGTGATTCTCAGTTAAATCCCTCACCGGTGCTGCTGATCTTTCAAGCATGAAAGAGATTAAATCTTCTTGGTTAAGCCTGGGGCCTAATTTCCAGCTTCCTTTAAGTATCTCAGGGTTAAATGCAGAAAAGCAGAATTGATTCCTCTTTGAAAAGGAATTATTTTCCTCTTTGCAACTCAGTGTATTACCATTTCTTAGTTTATACAACGTTTGTATTTTGGATCGACTTGGAACTCCTTTAAAAAACACCTTGGTTGACTAGTTTGAATTCATGTCACAAGTTTTGAGCAAAGAAGGGGAAAAAATGATTTATTATTATTAATTGATTCCTGTCCGAAAAGAAAACCATATTTAAAATGATATTTTGAGTCCACATATCGATTTACCATATTGGTAAAGTGTGGAATATGATGAGAACCATCCTCATTAATGCTGTGTCTGTTTAGGTGACAAATATATCTTCACAAGTTACAATATGAACTGTGTCATAAACAATTGGAGACCCTTGGAAAAACTTGTAATTTCCATATTCATGATGCAGATCACATCGTTTCAAATTTGACGTATGTTATATTTATATCGAATGTCGAATAAGTGTTCCTTTCTGCTCTGCTTACTGCAGCTACTAAGTTATTTTTTCTAGTGGATAAGCTTGCATGTTTTTGCTCTGTTGTAGTAAATAACAATTGCTAATTCTGAAGAAGGGGCAAAAAATGACAAAGCATATATCATTAAAGTTACATTTACAGATTGGTGTATTTTTGTATCACAGTCAATATTTACACATACTTTACACGGCATATAAAAATATTTAAAAAAAACATGGCAAAGTTTGGATGGAAGGACAAGTCATGGTGATAAAACATATCTAGCAGCTGTTAATGAATGTTCCTGTAAAAAAAAAATGGAACACAATGTAAAAATCTGAAGAAGAAAAAGATAAAACTTCAAACGATGGAAAGAAAGATTTACCAACTGTTAATTTTAATTCGAAATGGTTAAGTTTTGAAATTTGCACATGCAAAATAATATGCTGTGTTTGATCATTCAGAGGAAAATAAGTGGAGATACTCAAGTAATTCCTTGCCGTTGTAAGGGAAATGAAACCGCAATAGTTTATGTTATTTATTCTCAAATTACCAATCAGCAGGGCTCGACAACAGGAGGGCAAGGGTAGGCCATGGCCCAAGATCGATCTGGGAGACTGGAAAAATTTGGAGAAGGAACGTGCGAATATGGGATAAAGACTAGAGTATTCATTTTCAAATTTTATGAAAAGGGTACCCGATACTCTTCCCTGGGTCCAGCCTGGCTCTCCTGCCACTCTGCCGGTGAACCTTCTATGAACATTGTCAATGGAGTTTCTTGTGGAAACCCACCTCTTAGTAAATACATTATACAAGGATTTCATGGATACTACTACCTATGACCTCCATAGATTATTGATCTGTGTATGCATTCATGCATGCATGTACATTCTGCATGCATGATATGCAAACTTTGTCATGGTTAAATTTGTATCGAGATGTAAAGCTCTTCAAATTTGCTTATTTGACCTCTCCTGAATTCAAGTGACTTGCGACTCTTTATTGGAGAGATGGTTCATGTCAAAAATACCCTCTGTTCACAATCCCCTACTTGAGAAACAGGGTTGAATAATGTTAAGAAACTGTGGGGTTACAAGGTTTTCAGTTATTGGACAACGTCTACCAAAATCAAATGGGAAGCAATTGGGCAACACTTCTTATTTTGTATTTGTTTTAGAGATGTACTGATGACTTCTGAGAAAGGTTTTTTCTTGGAAGTAAAATGTCAAGTAATCATCATTTAATCCTACACTGAGAAGACAAGATTGTGACTGTAGTCGACTACTTTACACAAATTCTAAAACGTTAAAAACCAAAGAGAGAGGAAAACAAGATAGGATGGCACGAAGCGGTTGAAAGACAATTGAGACTGCATATTTATATATATATACAAAGGAATGGTATAAATGCTGTTCATGAATACATGAGTTGTGTAAATAAAAGACTATATCAACTCTATACTTCTGAATAATTGTTGTTTTATTTTCTTGAGCTACTCGCATCTGAAGTTTCTTAATAGGAGGAAGACACAGATGGTTTGCAGTTAGGTTCTCTAAAATAAGGCTTTCAAGAGAGCTAAACAAGCTTGGACGGACGGTTTTTTCACAAATAGTTTTTATTCCTGTGGCATTAATTAAAAAAGTGCCTTCATTAACAAATTAAATTAACTTCGGGCTCAATTAAAACGAGCCCAACGGGTACTATGGTTCCTTGGTTAGTGGAATATTAAAGTGTCATGTATGTCATCATCCAATATTATAATATTAATGCCCACATGTACCAGCTAT
>KN886092.1:8298-19454 GCA_000934455.1 Apostichopus parvimensis
AGATGAAAATAACCTCTAATAAGTTCACTGTCGATAGACTAAGAACTGATCAAGTTCAAAACACCATTTCTGCAAATAAGTGGACGTCACCGGATGATTTGAGGGTTAAAAAATTGCAATACTTCACATATTAATAGAAATATCATGATTTATAATCGGAAACTAACGATCTCCTACGGTTCATAATGTATAAGTAATCAATTATGTGTGACAAGAAGCTTGATTGAAAGCAAATGATTTCATTACTGGAGAGTGAAGTACTTTCTCGAGTCAAAAGAAAAGTACAGCAGGGGTCAAAGTATCAACATGTCATCCAAAGTATTATAAACTGCATCTCTTCAACATAATGAATATTCATATAGCCTGTGCATATTAAACATTTAACCATGATATCAGGGAACATTTCTATCAGTAAATAATGTATTGAACACGAGGTTTCAAGAAATCAGTAAGTTAAAATCAAAATGCTCCACAAGCCCTATACTTTCAAAGACAATCATAACACCGCCACTTGTAATGAGTTATAATGTTGGACTCTGCAGGCTGTACCAGCACCACCCCAACAAATCGGAATATCAGATATGATTTCTTGGGAACATTACACTTAATGGTCACGATTCTGTAGCAAATATTCTTTTGCTTAGTTTTATAAGGGGCCAACTTTATAATATAACCCATAACGAGAAACCTAACATATTCGAATTGATTTTGATCAGCGATTTTTGAAATACGGAAGTGAAATCCAAAAATTCCAATTTGAGGTTTACATGTGTTCAACACTGGCGTGAAAAATGTCTGGGGATAGGGAGGGGGGAGGGGTGGCTGAAATGTGCTGAACCGAATGGAAGCGTTACTCATTTGCTCATAGAACCCCAGCTGGCCAAATAAATATAAGATATCTAGACGATTTTCTTCCTTTAGAATCAGCTAATTGTGATATTGACCAAACGCAAACCATTGTATGATTTAACACCTCCTCGGATACTGAGGAAATGCTTGAGCAAGTCTGATATTTTAACCGCGCCATGATGCAGGAACCATTCAATAAAGGACAATGTATAATGAAACCCATACCTTTCCTGCATATATCACAATGACGTCATGATTAAGGACAACTCAGGCGAAGGTCAAGTCACGGAACTAGATCTATTCGGGAATTACCCCCTTTTCCGGCTAAGGGTTACAAGAACTGACTCGATTAGGAAGTTGTAGAGAGTTCTACTGGAAGTGAAGGGGGTCTCACACGCAAAGGACGGGGAGCTTCAGTTACATGTTAATTTATTCCCCGCCCTTGTGTTATACTTTCCCAGGATTTCATGTCACCCAGTCCAATCAATTGTTCCTCCCGATGCAGGCGTCTTAATAATGACTCCGAGTCTGTATAGTCAATTATAAAGGCATATATACGAGGAGGAATACGGCGAGGCGCCTGTTGGGATTTATCTAAATTAATAGGTTTCCCTGAGTAGTCCCTACAGCGTATACTTATTTCCTGGTTTTGTAACTTCCACGGTCACTGTTTTTTTGTTTTTTTCCTCACCAAGAACTTTAACTTGTTTTTTTTTTTTTATGCTCGACTTATGATGAATCGGTGGGGGAAGGAAACAATACATGTCCCAGTTAGATGTCAAAGTACTTTGAACAATTATTAGAGTACATTGTAAACTTGTAAGCGGGCATTGTGTATAAACGAGGGCGCATGCCTCACCGTTGAACCAGAGCCGTATTTACGGCTCTGCGTTTAACGACAGTGTACATAACAACTTTAGATCTCATAGCACATATATACCGACATAGCAATGTAATCGTATACAAAGGAGGGGAAGTCTTTTTAACTGTAAAAATGTTTGATATGTATCATTGCTTTCTGTGTAGACTGAAGCTAATAGGCTGCACGCAGACATTTGCATGGGTACGGATTTGTCGAGGATACGTAATATACATCATTTATGGTTTTGATAAAGGAATGTACCAATACCTCACCTTTAGAATTTAGACTGTGTGACTGCATTGACTCACTGACATTCTTTCAAGCCAATATCAAGCGTGTTACGATCTCGTTGAAAATTCCCATTCATGCTATATTTGTCGAACAATTGCATACAATGGTGTTGGTACAATGATCACGGTACAGTGCAACATTTTATATGAACACAGTCTCGTGTCAAACATTGCATTACGTCGATCTGTCTAGTTGATGATGATGTGAGAGGTCAAGGGTCTTGAATGGGAATGATGGGGGTGGTGGGGGGGGGATGATGGGGGTGGGATGATGGGGATGATGGTGAACGGGTCTTGCAACACAGTTTTTTCCTCCTGTTATGTAAATTTCCTATTCAGTCCTAAACGTAAACTTTCAACACTTTGTTATGTGTTCATTCATTATCTTTCTCCCGTCCCCCCCCCCAAGCCAGCCCCCTTGCCATTGTATTTCAGGTCATCACTTTGCACCGTCTCCCGGCAACATAAACTGACACACCTCCTACGTCGAACCCCCCCCCCCCCCCCCCCCCCCCCCCCCCCCCCACCTAACCCAATTCCAACTGTAGCGTATCATCTAATGGTGACGTATGTAAACGGTCCCTCGCTGTGAAAGTACACTGCATGGAGAGACACTGCAATTTGAATAATTTCCATAAATGTTTGATCAAATCATGCATGCGCGGGCAGGAACCATATTGTGAATTTTTAGTAGCAAATTATGGAGAAGACAGCTTGCTCGGTATACACTATATCTCAATAGTAGAATGATGATCCGCGATAACTGCTGAATAACTAACAGAGCTTGGCGAAATGTCTTCATCGTAAAGTGACAAATGAAGTGAAGCGAGACACTAGAAAGGAGTCAATTTGAGTGAAACCGAGCGTTAATATTCATTTGTTCAAAGACTGGAGGGAAAAAAAACAGCAGACAGTGGAACAGTGCGGTTATTGTGCCATCTCGTATATATATGCATGGATTAGATGTGTATACATATATTGCCGTCTTTCGTTGCTGTCAGGTATCGGACGCAGCCGGGCAGAACGCCACTGACAGCTTGCCTTACCGCGGCAATCAGGCGCGGAAAATGGATCACAATTTGCATGTATGGCAAACGCACTTGCCAGCCGCAGAATGGTAATGGATGACTTCATTAAGAAGGAAACTGCACCAGAACGGTAACCATCAGATAACTATAAAAAAAAGAGTATATAATCCAACCAACAACAACAACGAAAAAAAAAACACAAAATGGCCGTTGCTCTGGAGACCAAATGGAAATTATGGGATTTAGTGCTGAGAATTATAAAATAAACCAGTCTGCTTGATTCGCATGCATGAAATGGCTGCGAGTGCCATTTTATATAGTGTCTTTAATGAAAGGATATTGAAAGAAGAAAAGAACACGAGACTTAAGGATATATCATATAAAAACTAGATCAAACGGAACGCTTTAGCAATAAGGTGTTTCATTATTAATCACTCTGTAATCAATTTACATGGAGGTGATGCTATACAGGAGGGCGATGGCTATATATAGAGAAAAGTTTATACTGTCTAGTGTACTGTTCAAACATGTCAGGACTGGATGGAGGAATGATAACGAAACATGCCAACCGGTCATGTATAGGTAGGTCACAACAATATACATCAATCATAAAAAGATATAAAAAGAAGGCTGAATTAGTCAACAGAATGTTTAAATTTGATTATACGCTCTCCTTGCTCCATTCGAATCCAGCTCGATGATTGGTTATTAAATCTGCATATGTTAATATAATATTCATGTAGAAATGTATGCCCTTTTGTTTTCCATCTGATTTTTCCAGTAGTCACACGGGTATATGTATATACCGGTATATACATCATTAAGTGTAGTGGCTGGAGGATTGGGAAATGTATTTCACCGTGACCCGCAAGATCAATTTAAGGCCCACCTCCATCCATGGACTATGGGTTCGAGATCTCCAGCATAATCAGTACTATATGGTATGTCATATCCCTCCCTGCCCTTCCCCAATTTTGTCCCGGTTGATGTCAACTTTAAGTAACGTATCGTTGTACGCAGCCATCAGCGAGGATACGGCACAGACATCACTTCTGTCCCGACGAGGTCTATCAAAATCTATCGTAAATCAGTACTTTGATGTACCAGCAGCCTACACAAAGATTTTCTCTTTCAAATTAAGTTACACGTGAGAACGGAATCCATTGAAATATCTATCATACGGTGCATATATATACCTCTCGGTGATTATTAAGGATTCATGCGCACGTCTATAATCAGGATATCCAACAGATATGGCACTCCACGAGTGTATATGCTCGCGGATATCTATATACACGGACAGCTGGTAGTGTTGTTAAACAACATTTCAGTGAAATCAAAAACATCGGCAAAGACCAATAATTAATGAAAAAAAGCCTCTTCTCCTGTACGGAAAATTTGATTAAATTTGCAGAATTATTCTCATAAAGGAGGTTACATGAATTATGTTGCCGATAGCTATTGAAACGCTTCCTGCATGTTGGAGTCGCTCCAGTAAACCGCGGCAATTCAATGGGCCATATAACTCGCGTATGTCGCTTTGCATGTTGAGGCAATAAACAGTACTTTACTACTGCAGTATATAGAATAACTGTACATAGCTTATTGCATGCTTTCATTTTCCTGGCCCATTTTTATCATCTCCTTCTCTGTAAGGTGAATGACCCGCCAAACATCGATCATATATCGCTGAATTGAGCAATACATATCTATACACAATAATGACTGATATGATATGAAAGAAGATATCAGTTGATGATGAAATCTATACGTTTTCTTCTTCTTCTGCTCTCTATTTCTCTCTCTTTGCAAGACAAGTGGAGATGGAGGGGCACCACCATCACCTACAGGGGCACCACAAGGGGCACATATTACTCTCACCTTTGAACGAACCCTGTATGGCCAAGCCTTAACCCATTATTCCACGTCGTTATTATACAAGAAGTGAGGATATGGTGTAGTTTTATTTACCAATAATCTCTTCCATTTTGAATTGTTATCGGTAATAATTAGTCATTAGTATTTTTTACTTGTGTATATGAGATTCTTCAAACACAATAGCCGATATTACACCGTCTCCCTCTATTCTTCATATACATCTTTGGAATTTCTTTGTCTCACCAAACTGTGTTATTTTTTGGCCTGATAGCTATATACATGATCCCGTATTCAAGTCCCATTAAGTAACGCACTAATGACTCACACGACACTGTACTAATACACATCTTACTATAATCTACCTGGAGCCAAACCGACTGGCATTCACAACTATAACCGCTTATCTTATTCTGTCTACTTTTTTATCCTCTCTATTTTTTTCTGTTTTACAGATGCCG
This sequence comes from Apostichopus parvimensis, assembly GCA_000934455.1. Lineage (NCBI taxonomy): Eukaryota > Metazoa > Echinodermata > Holothuroidea > Aspidochirotida > Stichopodidae > Apostichopus > Apostichopus parvimensis. The sequence goes on from KN886092.1 coordinate 13,664, forward strand.
TCCAAGCCTCTGTTAAGTGAAATTATACGATAGAAGTTCACTATTAACCCACGGGAAATCATTTCTACGACATTCACAAAACAATTTCATCCCATTAATTGCTAGTAATCTTGCATCCGCAGCGGTATTAATTTACTCAAAATGGACGTTTAATTGAAACCTAATCAAATTTAGGGCGGGAAAATCGAATTACTAGCTTTTAAACGGCTGCCTTAGAAAATCACAGATAAAAGAAGCGACAAAATAAGCCCAACTTTTTTTTCTTTCTTTCTTTAGAGAAAAAAAAAAGTACTGACAATTTTTTAAAACAAGATTACACCAATAAGGGCATCGCCGGAAAAGTCAAGTTTAATTTGATTAGCTCCCCATGGATACGTCACAGAGCCAGTCAGCCAATCGCGTTGTGTAATTGGATTAACACCTGGGCCATACAAGTTACAGTCTGGCCTCAGAGGAGAAAGGGGGGTGAGGGTGCGTATCTTCGTCTATACCGCATAAACCACATACATACATTTTAACAAACCGTTAGGAAATTAAACGGTAATCCGTTAAAAATCTCATCTAGATTGAATTAAACTGGCTAAATATCGAACAGAAATTAAAACATTCAACGCCTCTTTCTGATAATTGGCTTAAAGCCAAACGACTCAAGTTTTGTCCTTGTGAGTGAGTGCACACGAAGGTCATGTTTTTTGTTCTTTTGAAGAATAACAATTACAACTATATAGTAAAAAAAAAAAGAGTACTTTGTTCTCTTGCTTTTTCGACTGAATTTGATAGCAGATTTTCTTTCCAATCTTTTCTATGTGTGTGTGTGTGCAAGTGTGTGTTTTGTATTCTGACTGAGGGCTTGAACAAAGGAATTTCAAGCCCTCTGAAATCATTTCAAAAGAATCCCCATGCACTTCCCCAGAAGAATTCTTTTGTTCTGGGGTATTGTTAAGGTTAGTGTAGGCCTACATGGATTCGACCAATCAAAAAAAAAACAATGGGGTCCCCAGTCTGAATGTTAGACACACCTGTGGGTGTGTGCGCGTGCGCGCAAATGTTGCCATGCACGCGTAAACAATTCATTTAAGGCAGCTGCTGTTGAGCAAACATTTGATAAATGTGCGATCCTAATATCGTAAATATCGTATAACAATGCAAAGAAGAAGAAGAAAAACGGCGAATTTTCTGGTTTGCCCTTTTCACCCATGATTAGGTCATTTACGTGCTAAAGTGTCCTAGCAACGAAATGTTCAACAATAACAATGAAGAGGATATCTCGCTGGTTATTTAGGCTTATACGTTTATCTGACGAGTACATCTTGTACAGTTAGTTTGACCAATTACAACTGGATCTTGAGTTTCATGTAATAAACAATATAGTTTAATTTGGTCAAATTATCGTTAAGTAGGCAAATCAACTCACAAAGCTGATTTCATACATCGATATATGACGTATGTTACCCTTCTATTAAACCGGATGTAACCCGCGAATCTCTCGCCAACTGTTCTCAGTAATATACGAAGAGGTCGAAGGCAAAGAGAAAAGAGCCTTCCTCTTTACGAGAACTGTATTATTTCAACATATTCATACATTAACAGCCCTGCCCGTTTGAAAACCTGTTCGCAGCAATCAAACGAACATCTTGAGACACACCGTTCTCCTCCGTTTTACTGATTAATTTATTTTTGTTTTACCGAAAGCCTATCAAGAAGCTAAGTGAAATACTTTGACCGTAAAATTGGCGAAACCCTAGAAATTACTAAATGAACCCCAATATTGAAAGAAAGAAATCCATTCTACGTAAGTACATCGTGTTTTATAGCACATATATTTATAAATTCTGAACATTCCTTGCTAGTTGGAAAAGCCTATGATTCGCAGCAATAAGGTTGAGGTAGACCGATCTCTCCTTGCGTTATTTTACCTTATAAACCATCAAATTGTACGTGAAAAATGTTGACCGCAAATTGACGAAGAAATAAATAATTGGTTCTTAAAAAAAAAAAAAGTGGATGTTTCACTTCTCCTGAGCCATATATATGTATATATTTTCGTTCTACTTTTTTTTTCTTTTCCTTTTTTTCTACGAATCAATTTTGTCATGAATCAATATACATACGAATCGGCGGCAGTCTAAATTGAGCCATTTACCCAAACCATAAACATCCCATTTTCCGAGGGGAAATTTCTCTCCATTTTATCGTCAGGAAGAAGAGAAAGGAACAGATAGAATTACCAAAACATAGGTTCAGTAAGGATAAATTATCGGCATGCACAGATAATTCTACAGTGTTTGAAAGGCTACGTCATACGCCGGTTACAAGGGACGCCTAAATTGCAAACTGCAGAAATAGAGATAACCGCTTTATTTGCGAAAATGCTTGTGTAAAAGTCGGCTGCGGTCATTTCCTAGGACATGTTTTGCGATTGGCTCACATTCAACTTTGGGTTATTCTTACAAAGGGGGCTTGTTCTGGCCAAGCCCTTCTTACATACTATTGAATCCGTATATGACTCTCAACCCAACTAATAAGATATGTAACTGTTTCACCGCTCTCAAGTAGAGATTTATGAACCGTGTAAATCTTATCAAATAAAGAAAGAAAAGGTGTGTCCCACAAATTTGAGAAAAAGCTCAACATTAATTCCCGATTCCATGATCGTTCGTGATGGTTCCTGCTGAGATTTGATGACGACTTTAGTGGACTGAACTAACATATTGTGTCATTACTGGTGAAGTTTACACGACTACATGTACAATAAAAAAATTTTTTAAAGAAAAGTCACCCAAGAAAGAATATGGGCACGAAAAACCGAACGATCCGCTCTCAACCACAGTTCCCTTGCATAGAGACTGTGAACTGTTTGATCATCGTCAGGGGTGTATCACGACCCCCCCCCCCCCCTAGAAGAGGAACATAATGCTACACATGATCTTAGCCATAAAAAGGCCGCGAAGCTATGCAAGTGTTTATGTATGCATTATGTCATAAGATAAATGACTGTTCGGATTATTGTGACAAATCGAATTGCAAAATGCCGCTGTAAAGGCGATGTTTTATTTCCATTACTACAAGACAGTGTCAAGTCTTACTGTATATCTCACCCCTATTGAATATTCATGAAACGTTAAATGAAACGTTTATCCTCACCTGATGGCACAAGTATCTCGCAATTATAGTTTATTTTTGTAGCCAATTAGATTTGACGTTTGATTTCATTATGACGTAACATCTGACGTTCAACAACTACGGTGAATATATTTTCCACATTACAATAGAAACAGCATATACGGTACGACCGGCTTGGTTCGGAGCGAATTGTATCATACTAAGCAACATAAAGGAAGCACGCTCTTCATATTGTCTGCAATCTGCAGTTTATTCAAGCCGCCATAAAGTCCCTCGTTCGTCTTCGTCGTCCGCTAAATGATGCAAATAAATCACTCTTTATCCCATTAGCTTACCCCGTCGGCCTCGGATAACGCCGACTCCGCTATACGACCTCGCTAACACAGATATCTGTCACCAAGATCGGAAAAAAATGAACGAGAATCGTACGAAACCTCCTCCGCCCTAAAATAACTCGTCATACAATCCTCACAAACCATAAATCAACTAATTTCGACGATATTGCCGCAATCTCTTTGATTTATGGTCATATAGTTCCTTATCATTAAATAAATTCGATAATAGGTCGTTTCATATTTGCGTGGGGTAATTAATTTTCTTCTTTTCATAAAAACCACTCTTGAATATTATATACGTGGAAAATCGGATACAGATACCGCATCCTTTACGGTGACTGTTAGAGAGAGAGAGAGAAAAACACTTTTTTATGTAACAATGCAATATCCATTTGCAAGTAGAAATATTTTGACGCGCGGGTGGTGGTGGGGGGGGGGGGCGGTGTAATAGCCGATTTTATTGATTTTGAATTCTGCGGGTCCAGACTCTATAGCGAAAAACCGGGCAAACATTCCAATATTTTGACGTATAAATGAGTTTACCCTACAAGGCGTTGTGACTGCAAAACTGTCCTGAGTGTACAGAAGAGCAGAAAACAACCATACACGTCCCTCGTTGCACATTGAAACAGCATAATATGTGCATTGCTTATTTGTTGCTATTTTTCATCTAACGTCCGATTTTTATTTTTAATATAAATATTCAGCTATAAAATTGATCATTTATTCATGCAATGGTGTGAAAATTACAGATATATGTTCGTCACTGTCGTATGTCACATGTATAGCGTGAATAATATACACAGACATCGTATGTCTGGCATAATAGGTAGGTAGATCTTATCATTTTAAATAATATCAATAACCACCATAGTCTCTCTGTCTCTCTCGCCGCTTCTCTATTTCTCTTCAAGAAAGTTAAAAATGATCTTACATCACGAAATTAATACATTTCACTGACAACGAAGTTTCAAAGTTAAATCGAAATAGTTCAATCAAATATAATTTCTTAGAATTTCGATCTATTTTTTAAAACATTTTTAAGGCTTTAATATACCATCCAATTGAAACAGGAATATTTTATGAAAAATAAATATATATAGGCCTATATATTTATATATATACAGATTGGGGTATGGATGATTAATAAGACATGCCTCTATAAGCGTAGAATATAATACAGTATATGCCAGTCCTCTACAGACACAGATCGATAATATGCAGAAGTCACATGGCTGAAGAATACATAGTTTGCAAGAGGTACGGTATGCTGGTTATCATAATTCCTTTATAAGAAATAGCAGATCCTTTCTTGGACAGGCACGTTAACAATTTTTTTGGCAATTACCAGAAACAAGCTTGAATCACGTTTTCTGTTAGGTGACAGATTGAACTCACGTGATAAAAACAAGTTTTTTTATTTCCAATGCGAGTGTTTCTATGACTCAAAAAGTACAGCCTGTTCGCGGCATTTGTTCCCCCTCTCTCTTTTCCGTGATATCATGTACATGACATAGGCTGTATAACATCAATGACAATCGTATAGATGTATGAATGAACAGGAAAGTACATCTGGTCTTCCTACAGTCAGTAATATATGTAGTTAATTTTCAGTAGATTTTTAAATCCTTAATTCGGGGCGATCTGATTATACATTTCAGGATGACTATTAAACTTGTCACCCAGCTTAACGATTAAAAAATCCTTGCCGTGCTTCTTGTAGTTTCGTTTTCATAATCGCAAAAGGGATATTCCAGTGGCAGAAATGAAAAGACCTTTAAGAGAAAAGTACTTAAAGCTGTTAGTTAAAAACCCCATCGCAACTTCTTGTTCTCAACTCAAAGATTATGGTCATTGAATGTAACCATATTATGATTGGCTAAACCCTCGATTCTTCCCTGGAGTGGATCACAATTATTGATGGTGTGTGAGAATCATAAAGGCTTTACTTTCATGTTGAAATCCTCTTGTTGATTTAACTTTTGTTGATACATTTGGAATGTTTGCTTACCTGTGAAGGTGAACTGTCTATAGAATTTCTGTGCATAGAATTCAACTGTGTATAGAATTTATAAATTTTATATTTTTAATTTTATAAATATAAATAATATTTGTTTGTGTTGTTATCTGAGACAGTAGAATTTGTTTAGAGTCATTCCATGCACTATTTACGCCTACATATATTTATTAATCACCAAACTAATTCGACCTCCAAACCATTCAGCCTCAATTAATTTCTGGAATTGTTTCTTGATTAACAGCCCGAGCCACCGTAATGAGAGCCTGAAATACAGTGCATGGGTGATATACACTTAAATCTTTACACTTCTTTA
>KN886092.1:42370-66939 GCA_000934455.1 Apostichopus parvimensis
CCACTGGTTTGCTGTCATCTTCCTTTTCCTTTCCTTCTTCTTTAACTTCAGACACCGTCTCTGCATCTTTCTGTTCATTGGTTTCCTCTTCGTTCTGGGTATCATCCTTGACTGCGTCTCCTGCCTCTTGATCTCCATCGACAGTTTCCTTTACCTCCTCTGCTTTGCCATCTGCTGAATCTTGCTTCCCATCGTCCTTATCCTCTGTAGGGACAGGAGAGGCAGCGCTCTCCTTCTCTGGGATGGTATCCACTTCATTATCCAACTCTATTGGGGCAGTATTCTCTTCTTCTGCTTCTGGAGTCTCCTTATCTGGAGCAGGTTTTACATCGTCAGCAATGACCTCTGACCCAGCAGCTTTGCTGCCTGCATCACCTGAGGAAAAAGCAATAATACATGTGCATTTATCTGCCTCTACAACCTAATATGAGTAAACAGCAAACCTTATTCCGTTTATTTAGTTCTTTTTTTTTTTTCTTTTTTTTTACTACGTTTAGGGATCTTTTTATTATCGTTTAGTATTGGGTGTTTATTACTATCTGTTTTAGGCATTTACAATAATTGTCTTACTGTACTATAGTTTCTCATACTTATTTATATTTAACCATTGACTATGATTTAATCTATTTTACTATTTACATACTTCTTCTGAATTTGTTTTGGACTATATGCGTTTTGGGCTTTTTTATTTTAATTTCTTTTCTTATTTTTTTCAGTATAGTTTAGCACGGGTGTTTTAAATATTGTTGCTTTTGGCTTTTACATTTTTTGCCTTATTGGTTCTATATATTTAATATTTTGGTTTTGTTACTATTTGTTTTTAGGATTTACATTTGTAAAGCGCTTTGAGCAGCTTTGCTGATTATGCGCTATATAAATATTACTTATTATATAAATATTTGTTATTATTACCTCCTCCCCCCCCCCTCTTTCCCACTATTTTATCTCCATCTGCTTTTGGACAAGTAACTTACCTTCCTCCTGTCCATTTTCTTTCCCCTCCTCAGCTTCTGTAGCCTCAGAGGCGGAGGCAGATGGGAAGTCTGTCTGGGTACCCTGGTTTTCTGGTACCTCCTCTTTTGGTTTTGGCTGCTGATTTCTCTCAACCAGAGGTGTCTGCCTGAATGAACTCCGGCGAGATGAAGAAGTGGTACTCTCTGAATCTAGAACATCCCTGTACCGGGCCACCATCAGCACCGAGATAAAGTAGACGATAGCCAGGGCCAAAAACTGGGCCTGTTTGCTCTCCTCCTGTGGGTGTAAAGTTAGGGGGGGAAACAAAAGACAACCACGGTCAAATATCAAAAGTGGCAGTCCTTACTCATTTTGCTACTGTGGCATTTAAATTCATGACTGAAAAGAGAGCAGATGGCTGAGAAATAGGTTAAATGAGATAAAAACTCATTTCACTGAAAAGATGTAATCTACATACTGTATATTTTAACAGTTACATTTCATGACATAATGAAAGATTATCGCTGGCTATATGAATATGTGCATGTACTGATGATGCATATTCATGAAGCAATTATAAAATGTCAACCAGATTGTTGTTGGTACATACACGCTATTAATCTGCTAATTAAATCATTAGGTCATTAATATATGACCTGTTCCCCCACCCATCCCTCTGTGTCTGAAAAGGTACAGCATCAAACAAGTAGGAGATGAGGGAAGAAGGAGACTTCAACCTCTTTGATTGAAACTTACCCCCGTTAAGGCGAGGTCACTTTTTTAATGGAAGTACAACCCAAAATTTGGTGACCGATGTGTGACTAAGCACATTTCTTTTATTTCTTGCTTTCACTTTAAGTTATAAAATATTAACATTTTGACTGCTTTTGTTGGGTTAATATTAACTTTTTGACTAGCATAGTGACAAAATTCTTCGATAGTTAAAAAAAGTATGCAGCAAATCAGATTTTCAGTCAAACGCCTAACTCTAAGATTATGTTTCTCCTCGAGTTTAATCCTTTCTGTCACTTACAATGTAGAGGCTCACCAAAGTATAAATCCCAACAAAGTCATTTTTTAATATCAAAAGCATCTTGTCACCAACCATATCATGTGGGTTTTTAGTAAGATAGCAGAAAGAACAATGCAAGGGTGATACCTTCTAAAAATGGTTTTCATGAAGCAGCTAATGAGGACTTTTGTGATACATCATCTTTTAAATTGTGATAACTCTAAAAACTTACATACTTTGGACAAGTGAGAGCTCTTAACCTGGTCTCTCTCATCTGTCATTTTTCAGAGAACATCAAAAAACAGAAACCTAGCGAACAGACTGGTTTAGTAGTTTTGCTCTAAATCACTTTTAATGTCATCAATTAGTGGCATTGTACAAACACAAAATGGTGAAAAATGCCTCCCACTTTGATTATTAAAACAAACATCTTTGCCTCTGGTAAAAAGCAACAATATATCAAGTCAAAATGGATTGAAAACTATTGGATTATTTTGCCAATTTTTCCTGAGCATATCAAATATGAGATTAACATCCAAATCCAACCACAGCAATATAAAAAAAATTTAACAGCCAATTGCCATGATTGATACATCAGGCTGGGGGGGCTCAGAATGAAAATAGATCTGTTCCTTGTTTTAATTTTTCATTTATTAAACAATTGTCTGTTAGTATTATCACTACAATTCAGAATATATTTGGTTCGTCCTTGTTAAAAATGAGTGAGCTCAGACACAGACAAGATACCGAGACGATACAAGTATTGGAGACAAAACTTAAGTTAATCAAGCTGCCAATTACTTCCAAAAAACAGATAAAGGGCTGTCAGTCCTCAGAAGACCAAATCCCATAACATACTCTCTCTCGACACTATCACTTCAATCCAACGATCTCAAATATTATTATTTCACTGTATTTTTTTGTACATGTTTCACTGTATTTTTTTTATGATGCAATGTAGGAGAAAAACAGCTGTGAAGCCTCCCCTGTTGTTCATCCTTCTGGTAAATTAGCAAAAATAAACCCTTTTTCTCAATTTTGTGACATATTACCTGGGGAAACTACTGAAAAATAGAAAGGCCCAAAAGCTTTTGATCTTCTTTCATGTGCTAAAGGTAACTTTTATTAGAACAGGAAAAGCTATGCTAGGATCCCTTACATAAATTTCTTGCTAAGTGCCTTCACTTGACTTTTGACATGATTAGAACATCAATCTTATGCATATTCATATGACTATGATATCATAATCACCATCAATAATATCACATGACTTGGAGGCTTGTCAATTTCTACAAATGATATATATTCCTCAAAGCTGTTTTTCTCTCCTCACAACCTTTGTTTCAAATTTCCTAGGATTTGAGACACTCTTGTTACAGATGGAGCATGCCTGCCAAAAAACACAGGAAGTCAAACAATTATTGTAAATTGGTTAATAGCGTTTGATACATCTTTGTGTTTAATAAAAACTGACGTTTGACTGAGACCGAGCCAAAACACGAAATAACATCAACGGCAAGCTCCTACTGTTTCTGTCAAATATTCTTGGACACTCTCATTATTTTTTTCTCGTGCTTGTCAATACTTTTAACGCATGCACGTTAGAATCAATACACATTAGTCAAAATCACAATGCTCATTTTATAAAGACAAGTTATTTCTTAAATATTGAAATACAAGTACGAAGTAAAACATAGCAACCACTACTGTTTCTCGCTACAGATGGATTTTTAGTGAATCTGCTCTCCTCTAATATATATCTTGTTCAGCAAACAAAACTAGGGTTGCAGTTTTGTCCATTTTACACACTGTTCTCTCTTCAGCCCAAACAAAAGTATGTCAAGACTTTGACAAAACTTTTCAGTCGTACCATTAATATCTGTGTCACTACTCTGTCAGGATTAGACCATATAACGTTTCATTGTTTGCTGATCTGGCTTAGGTTTTGCCACAACTTTCTGACATTTTTTTTGAGTTATTCATAAAGGATATGAACATGAACTGGATATACAAACATCTGCCATCATTATTCACTCACTACCCCATGATACATCTAGCATCAATGTTTAAACTAGAAGTACTTCAATATTTCCATCACTCAGCAACATCCATTCCAGACAATTTTAACAATGCATAAATTAGATGAATAGTATCAATATGCATTGTGCTCACTGACAGCTGGGTGGAATAGCTTACGTTAGAAGTGTGAGACTCCCTTGACGTGACATTTTTTACGTTTACAGTCTCGATGTAAGGGAACTGGGGGTCGAGGGTGGATCCAGTCATTTCGGTTTTCCTACCCGGGCCTCTATCGTGGCTGAATTTTCTTAGTATCTTATAGAAGCAGGCTGTTATATGTGTGCTGTTGACATGGAAGACCCAGAAAGCTGTCTCAAATGTGAGAACTCACCACTTCCGTGATTACACTGATTATCAGTGAAGGTATCCAGCAAGTCACTCTGCCTCCTAGCAAGAAGCTGCTGATGTAACACAGATCAGATCATGTTCACTAAACTTAAATCATTCTGTCCAATGGAAGTCAGACTTTACATCCATCTATATATGCAGCTAAACTACTAATTATATTTCAGTTCCTCCCCTGTCCACAGGTCCATCCTATCCAATAACCTGCTAGCCTGTTCACCTACCTGGCTATCCAAATATTCTCCTTATCCCACCTTTCCCCCCCCCCCCCCCCCCCCCCCCACCCACTGACACACACCTCTTCCAAAAGTGCTGTTTTGTCCTCTAGTCCATTGCTACCTAACCATCCATCCACTAGACATTCAATCTACCTGCCCATCCTTCTGCCAGGCTATCCAAACACTCTGTCCATCTGTCCTTCAGCTCAACAATACTCACACATCATATTATGACTAAAGGCCTATCTCTCGTCAGCTGCTGTAAAGCATGTCACAAATAAACCTTAATACTTAAACCTATGCACGACTCTACTATGCCTTCCATAGTCCACAAACTGGCTTTATTACTTCATGTCAACTCCATCAGAGACCTATATTACTTCACTGTCACTGGCCCAAGATTCAAAACGGCCAAGGAATTTATATCATTTTTGTTATTGAGTGAAGGCAGTTTTCTATATACCAGAGGTAAGTACAATCCACAATACAATACACCAATTAAACAATCACAGCAAACCCACAGCACACAGACCTAGTTTTGGAGATAATTTACTACATTTCCTGTACTCGTGGGGGGTAAGTTAAGGTCTTGTAAAAATATTTCATCTCACTGACAGATCAAAACAGCCAAAAGGATAAATTCCAACTACTTAGGCTACCTTTTTTTACTGATGGTTCCTATTGAAGTGAGATCAATGGTAATTAGTACAATGTATACTTAAGTACAACCCATCCTATGACATACTGAGGGTGTTTATCCATGTAAACCACTCTATTAAAGGAATATACACAGTAAAGATGTCTGCAGATACATCCAACACAACCACCAAATGTGTCCTCTCGCATTAAAGCGGTGCTTTGAATTCAGTCGGTAACTTTAACAGTGATGTGCACAGGATTTCAAAGTTGGGAAGCATAGCTCCAAGTATTCCCTGGCTGAGAAAGGTGGGGGGGGAGGGGTGCACAGAGTTTTTATTGACAGGTTGTAGGTAGATCAAAACTTTCCACCTAAGCCACTCAAATACCCCCACCCCCTCCCAATCCACAGAGAAAATAGTCCTCCAAAGTTGTCTGGACTTGGTCTGATGCTAACGATAACGTTGTCAATTATTCTTTAGCAACTACAAATTATTCTGAAAAGTGCAGTTCTTTTAAAAATTGTGACTCACACACCCTGAACCTGTTTTAAATGGAATCTTTTGTCCTTCTGTACTCTAGGTAAAGCTGTAGAAAAACAAATTCAGACCTTCAACCACCAAAACGATGATTTTGTTAATAATAGCTTCTACAAAGCCAACACATATTATGCTCTGTATCTTTGTCATTTTGTCATCTTATTTCTGACAACGGTAACGAAAAAACAATAGCAGCAAACATTCCAGAACTAATTTGATCTTTTTTTCTTTTTTTCTCTCTTTCCCTTTTCTCGGTTTCAATTATTCTACATGTTATATATTGCTTTGATGGTGTTCTACCTTCATCGGGCACCCAGGTAGAGAATAAATTATACCGCATGTTTTGTCTCTCCAGAGAAATATGTTACCCTCTCCTTTCAAAAATGTGCAAACCTTCCCAGAACATGGTTTTAGAGGCTCACTGCTTGCAAGACCACGATTGGCAGCTTTTGATTCACTTGCAGACAGATATACGATTCCAGACTCAAAGAACCAAATAGAACATGACCTACGACGAGGGGAACAGTTTGTTTGTTGTGAAGAATTGCAGGAGTTTGGTAGAATTTACAGCTCTGTCGTTAGCGGAGGTCTGCTTCCACCGATAAAAGACGGGAGGTGGATTGATTCTACATTAACTGTTGTTTTAACTCTAGTGCTACTTCACTGAAATACGACTGAGAGACGCAAGAAGACGTGGTCCCTGTCAGACGTAGACAGGGATAGATGAGGGAATCGATACGAATAAAGTTTCACGGTAGTCTAGCGTCTTCACGAGTACGAAAACCAAAATATCTGCAAGATCTGACTTGAGAGATCTCTCCTTTGATCAAAAGATCTTCACCAAAAATGAACTATCATTCACTACTTGCGATTCACTAAGATTTGAGAGAGATACAAAATGTTTTTTTTTAAAGACAAGCAGACAACAGAGATAGGGGGGGGGGTGCGAGAAGAGAGGGGCTATTAACTCATTCACATCTTGAGTAGTTTTGACAACGTTACTTCACCTGAATACCTCAAATGCTGTATTTTGTAATTTACTGTTGTTATTTATTATGCTTTATTTTTGAAACATCAAAACGAGGTCCCAGAGAAAGGTTCATCAACTGACATAGATAACTTTGACATAGACAGGTACCGTGATGGCACGATACCGATTATAACTCATAAACTCAGGGTGGGGACAGCTCTGATGTATTATAACAGAAACTACTTTTATGTGAGTCAATAAAGAGGAACAAACACAGCGTTTTATCTTCTGTCTATAATGTTGTTTACAGAGACGGAAGAAAGGTATCGTCTCGAGAGCTTAAGTGAGCGCCAAAGTGAACCTACAAGGATTCAACTCAGATTTGAAAACGACCTATCCTCAGATAGTCGTCAAAATATCTACGGCACGGATGAAAGTTTTGATTGAAAAACAAAACTTTGCAGAGCAATTTTGGGCATAGTGGCACATCAATGAAATGCATACGTTTATTTTTCTTTGTCTCTATCTTTTTTTTTACTCTTTCGTCCCTTTCTGAATTACAGTTCTTTTAAAAATCTGATGTCCTTCAGAATTGCTAAAGAATCGAATTCCAAAGGCTTCTTGGGTAGATCCTAGCATTAGCAAAATGATGACAAACAGTGTGCGACCAATTTAATAATTAAAGAAGGAAACAAATCATATAAAGAACTTCCCCCCTCTTTCTCTGTGCATCTTTGATTTTGACGGCTCCTCAACGAGAGATTGCCTAACGCCTGTCAGTCACCATTAAATCATGCATGCAGAAGAGGAAACACGTCAACAGCTAATATTTGACCAGGACGGAGTTATTGGATTCGGATAATATCTGCCAAACATTTTCGTAAACTGATGCACCACATTGAGCTAACACTGTTTCTTAAAAGACACTGAAAGTGCAGTGACATCACCCCCCCCCCCTTCCCTTCAACTTTCCCACATTTCGAACCTACAGATATGTCATTAAGCAGCAGTGCTAACGAGCTGTAATCATAGCCACTTCATCAAATACTACGGACGGTGGATTTGATTATAAAGGTCAATCACCCTCATGCTGTTTATTCAGTTTAATGAATAGAGTTAAACAACCTCCTTTTGAAAGTGATCTTTCTTTTTGTTTTAACAGATATGACACTTATGACAATAACAAACACAACAATTAAATTGTTCAATTCAAAGAGAATGTCCTTAAATTGAGTTCATTATGGCCATTTTGGTTGTTAAAATTTAGCAAAAAGGTAATAATAATGTGTCAGAATTGATGTACAGAATGTTGACTGAAACTTTATCAACACATTTTGAAAATCAGAATAAAATGTTTGGGACTAACATCAGCAAACCTCAGCAGAAACTGGCACAGCACTACACCACCTAAATCAGCCCACTTAAATCAGCCCACCTAAACAGCCCACCTTAATCAGCCCACCTAAATCAGCCCACCTAAATCAGCCCACCTAAATCAGCCCACCTCCATGTCCCCACATTCATCAGCCCAAGTGTATATTCTGACAAGGTTCACAAGCATCTCAACTACAAAAGCAGTTGTTGTTTTTTAGGTATGTGTGTGCCGAAACACTCAGTCTTTAGTTATATGATCGCATAGGCTGAGACAACATGGCTTGTTAGTTAAGGAGTATTTCTTCATCTTTTCTCTACTATGTGTTCTACATCTGAATAATAAATTCTAAGAATTTAGTCACAGTTAGACCCATCGCAAAGATAATGAGGGCAGTATATCATTTTACATTGGATGGAATAATATGTAAGCACATTTTGAATGATAATGCAATATCCATATGAAGACCTTTGTACAATTTAAGCGATTGCTAACTTTCTGTACCGGTCGCTTTTCTGGCATTGCTCATGAATTATGATTTACACCGGGTCTCTTTTTCAAATGAGAGAGGGCTGTTATGCTTTTGATGATGTAGGTCTCCGAATTGTATTGAGAGAATGTAAAATTCCACAGAGAGATTCAATGTACCATATGTTGCTATTGCTGAAGAGATATGAAAATAGTTACAAACTTATAAGAGATTCAATGTACCATATGTTGCTATTGCTGAAGACAAATGAAAATAGTTACGAACTTATAAGAGATTCAATGTGCTATGTGTGCTATTATTGACAAGATATGAAGTTATCTACAACTTATATGGCGATTTTGTGGAGCATTTGTACTATATCGTTGATCAGGAATGGCATCAGTTAACTTAATGGTCAAGTAGGAAATAGTAGAAGTTATAAAATATCTGACAGGTAAGAATCTTTCTTTTATATAAAGAAAGAGCTTCATGAATGTGAGAGAGTGAGCATAAACAGCAAAAACAAAATTAAAAAATAAAACCCCACCAAACTAAAACACTCAGCAAAACAGTATGCTACATCCCTGTATGTTAGGGAAATTAATCCAATTAAGGAACTGTGTATAACATACCATGAAATATATCATAAATAGCATCATATAACATTATATAACACTTACGAGGTAATACTGTAGTTTTACTTTAATTAGAACCAAACGGTTTCGAAGAGTATCCTAATATGAAAAACCAAACGGTATTTCTGGTACAGTAAGGAGATTAATGGTTAATCCAATGCACAGACGTAGAGGATTAGTAAAGAGAAGATCAGACGCAGGATGCAATTAGCATGACATAAATTGGGTTAATATAAAACTGGCAAAATTTGTAGATGCAAGCGATAGTTTTTTTTATTAATTTATGCCCAGTAATAAGTCAAAAGATACCATGGGAATAGCCTTCTCCACCAGATATGCTAAATGCATGTTTGCAGGACGGAGCTTAGGCTGACAGAAAAGAATCAAGAAAAGATAGGTTCTTGTGTTAGGCTAGGGAAGAGTGAGAAGAAAGTACATTAATCATATCCCAAAGATACAGAATACAGAAAGTACACTAGTAGAAGGTTTTTATTGAAATATAAAACAGAAAATTAAACAGAGAAAGGTTTCAAGGTAGTATGAAAAGAAAGGTTAAAATTTGTCTTGCTGATAGACTGTACTTGTCAACTATTAACATAAATACTTTATATGGCAGAAAAGGCAATTGCCAGTAAACCATACTACATGTTATACATGCACAGGGTTGCATTTCCTTACAAAACTTACAAAATGTCCCATCAGATTGATTAACAAGGTTTGTGCAGTGTTTGTTTCATTGCTATGGGATATACCTTAGTGCAGTTATCAATTTGAATGGTAAGAGGTATTGCTTAGTGTCAATCTCCATGTAATGCTATGAGGTAAACCTTAATGTCAATCTCCATTTGAATGCTACATCATATAACTTAGTGCAGTTTTCCATATGAATGTTATGAGGTTTACCTTAGTGTACTTTACCACTTACATGCACTGAAATATTTGTTACTACAGATGTCCAGCTAAATGCTATGAGGTATACCTTAGTGCAGTTATCCATTTGAATGCTATGAGGTATAACTTAGTGTAGTTTTCCATTTCAATGCTAAGAGGTATTGATTAGTGTCATTCTCCATGTAGTGCTATGATGTATACCTTAGTGGCAATCTCCATTTGAATGCTATAATGTATACCTCAGTGCACCATATGAATGTTATGAGGTATACCTTAGTGCAGTTATCCATTTGAATGCTATGAGGCATACCTTAATGTAGTTTTCCATTTCAATGCTATGAGGTACTGCTTAGTGGCAATCTCCATTTGAATGCTATAATGTATACCTCAGTGCACCATAGGAACGTTATGAGGTATACCTTAGTGCAGTTATCCATTTGAAAGCTAAGAGGTATACTGTAGTGTACAAACAGGACCATGAAAGTAAACAACTTTCTGTACCATTTCTAGCTTCATCTACGAAAGAATTGCCTAGTCTGCATATATGCTAATTGTTGATATTTGGGTTTGAAAGTAAAAAAATATTTCTTCTTGCATTAAAACCTATCTTTAAAACACTAAAGATTCCACAAAATTACATAACATTTGGCGCTGGCACTAAATTTCCACCTGTAGCGCTCCAAATACCACCATAACCATAAAGAAAATTTAAGCATGTTAAATATAGCTACATGTAGAGCAATTCCTTGTTAAATATAATAATTTTATCTAACTTTTATGAAGTGCACCTTCATCAATATTACGCTGTTCGTCAGTAGCATAGTATGATTATATGGCGATACTGTTAAACCTAACATGTAAAATCCTGAGCTTGTTTACTGCACATTGAAATAACTGTATTATGGGTGTGATGGTGTAACTGTTTGATGTTTGTGGTGATCAACCAATCATTAATATTGCAGAGTTTCTAGAGTCCAATGTACAATTACCAGTGATGAAAACCAAGACACACTAGTGAGCTTAGGCTAAATAAAGAATAGAGGATTACGCAAAGAAATGTCGTATTAGGATAAAATATCATTGCATTATTGAAAAGAGTTTTAATACAGATGTTTAAAAAGCCACAGCTTGCAGAAATATCTATTGCTTGTATTGGGCTCATTGATAGATATTGTTGTAAACTTCAACAGCTGTTATAATCTGTAGTGTGTATTTTAGTGCTGTGATGAAAAACAAATGCCAGGATTACAATTTCATAATAACAAACTCATTTTGCTTGAAATAATGATACACCAAGATTTTCAGTTGTAGAAGAAATATTTCATAGAGTAATAGTAATGTTTCATTACATCAAAGCATATCAAAGCTTAATATAAACAAGCTAAAACTACAAAAAGGGCAGAAAGTTTTCTTGTATCTTAACTAAACAGATGCAGGAGACAATAAGGTTTATAGTGGGGCTACTTACAAGAGAGAACAACTTACATTCTGGGAAATTTACTTTATGCACTTTCTTGCGCTATCCATGCCAACTCACACATTGTTTACCTAGCTAGTTGGTGGTTAGGCCAGGGTGTTGCAAGGTAGGCTACACCATTATTTAGTGGTAAGATTTCTGTGAGTTGGGTGGCCACTGGTGCAGTAAAGTGCCTAAGTGAATTGTCCAGAAGGTGAGAGGAGTTCCTGTTATAGGAATAATCATTGATAATTTATTGCTCTTTAATATTCAATTCATGGCAAAGATCTCAAAAATGATTTGAGTTTAATCACCCACGATACTGCTGCCAACAGAATTCAGCAAATATTCTTTTAAATGTTTTGGGAACGAAAACACAAAATTTACCTCATCATGTTTTTCTGTCTTCCTCGATTTGTTTGATTCTTTGATACGATTTTAACCATTTTATACCGTTCTGTAACGGACATTTACCAAGTTTACCTTTCAGGAGTAACCTTTGACCAAGATTTGGTACTTTTTTATTGAAATCATGACATACAATTAGTTTTTAAGACAACAACAACATAAGTTTATTTTTGATAGCCTTTATCCCATCAGACAACAACAGAATGTAAGAGTTTGAAAAGTTTTAAAGAGACAATTTTGTCAAAAGGGACTTTTGTCATAAATAGTTGCTTTAAATAAAGGCATAAAAGATTTTTTTTTTAAATTCTAGCAAGTGAAGTTTTATAGCAGCTTAAAGATTAGCTATATAACTAATAATGATGCCATAAACTAAAACATAACTAAAATAAACCCAACACAGACCATTCTTATGTTTTGCATGATATATCATAATGCATCTAGTTGCAATTCAATTTAATTTTGTAATTATGTAACTATTGCAATTATGTAACTAATTATGTAACTTCCTGGGATGTTTTCTATGTTCGTTGTGAAACAATACATTCCTCTTGTCAAAAAATGTGTCACCACCTGGAAATAGACCACTAGGATAGTACAACATACATAGAAACCTCTCCTCACATCTCCCCCCCCCCCATTCTCATCTCCACACCAAACTACTTCCACCAAGTATATGTTAAAACAGCAGTGAAAATCTTTTGTAAAATTCAACAAACAGTACCACAAGCTGATTACTCCAGCTTATAGCACATACACCCCCCCTCCTCCCCTTCCCCTTTGTTCACCCTCAAACCTTCTTCTTCCCTCTTCACCTCTATCACCCTCTTTCCCCCCTCCCCCTCCCTCCCTCCCCACTGCCTTACCCACAAGTAAACATATTACTGCATATTTTTTCTAGCTAATATAGCTGCTCACACAAAATGTATAATTTGTGATTTTATGTTTCTATGGATACCTTTCAAAATGCAACTGTTTCCAGCTCTGTGATAAGGTTTTATGAACTCTTTCTTGATATAGGTGCTTGCAGAGATATTTGCATAAACATACATACAGCAAGATGTGTGAATATATTCAGAGTTGCACTACAGAATCACTACTCACTGGGTCGTTTCTTTCTACGATGTTTCGAGGCCATGTTGGTCTCTAAAATTGAGAGATTGATATCAGGCAACAACAAAAATATAAAGTTCCTTAAACCAGGTTCATAAATGGTCGGTCACCCAGTCATTTCCATAAATGTATTCCAATAATACTATTATGTCAAATTGTTCAAATCTTACCTAGAACTTGCCTTTTACCCAAAACCATCTAAGTTAGCAATGTCAACACATATGCACCAACTTGAATTTATGCTCTTATGTTTTTATCCATTTAAATCAATCAAAATTTCCCCAAAAAAGGGTCCAAAAATTCACCTCATTTGATCACATCTCACTAAGCATCGATTGAATCCTACCGAGATTTACTTCATCCTCACCAGAAAGTTTGAACGAACACAAATAATCAGTTTACCATTCAAACACTATTTCCCACGTGGCACCTTTAATACTAACTCTTAACATTTCTTAATAATATTTCCTATCAAGATTTCGTTTCTGCTAAGCATCTTTCTAATTCAGTCTGCAAACAGTTTGACAGATGACCTCTGGTGAATACCTATCACTTGAGTAAAGAAATGACTAAAAATCCGATGGGAATACTATATGACAACTACAAGGGGGGGTTGAAATGGCAGTAGCAACTTTCTGAATTTATTATTCTACAAAAACCATTCTGCAGCATGAAGGGAAATGTTGCTTTGCTAATGCTTAACTAATTTATGCGGAATGCATTTGGCACCTGGCAACAGTGGGGAGTGCTGATACTAACAGGTAATGGGTAATGGGTAAAGGTAACAGGGTAATGGCATTACTCAGAAGTCAACACCAATCAAACTGCCATCGATGAAACTTTAAGAGTATCTTTATCAACTTCATGCAAAGGAGTACTTCAAGACAAGAATAACAATATTCTTTGGCTATATACTGAACACACAACCAATCGGTCAGTTTATTGTAAAGACAATCTTTTAGTGTTATTTCAAATTTTGTTAATGACGGTAGAGAAAATTGTGTGTTCAATAATATTTTTGGATATTGTGTGTGGGGCTGAAAACTTTGACCCAGGATCTTCCATGCACTCATTTGCTAAATAAGAAAGAAAACACACTTTTTATTATTCGATCCCAACTCTTATGCAGAGGGTGTGTATCAATGTGCATGTATGTTCACAAGTATATACAGACATATACAAACGTAGATGAAAGCACAACCTGGCTGAGAGGGAAAATGAAAACGGTTAAGCTCTTTCAGGAAGCTCTAAAATAGGCAAAGCTTAAAGTTATCAGTATTGACCCGAACTTTCAGCTAGCTTAACGAAGCTTTCAAGTGTATCTTTCAGGAAGTTGTGACCCCCCAAACTTATTCACAGGTCATGGAAGTGACTTCTCTTCGTTAGGTAAGTGTCCCAATGAGAAACAATGCTATGAGAGTTGCAGTGAAATTTTGTTCTTGTAGCAGAATGGCAATGGTGACCATTATTTAATAGTCTAGCATATTTTGGGGTCAACAAGGATGAACTTCAAGCTAACAGCAAGTGCTGAGTAAATATTTTGCATACAGCGCTTCAAGTCTGTCATCATATTGACCAAAAATCAACAGAGATAAATAGCAAATCTTTTACACAGTGCCACAACAAGTATGGTGACCTTCCTAAAGCCAGTTTATGGCTGATGCCCTAATCAAGGGGGCTCTAGTTCTGTGCCCTTTTCAAGTGTTACTTTCAACCATGATGGGGCTTAAGTTAAACAAGGCTATGAATATCATGTTACATGAGCAAATCAATAGAGGGCACTGTTCAAGAAAGGAGTTTCTTAAAAAAAATCCTTGTTTCTTCTGCTTTTCTTTGTTGCTTTTTTCTCACAGGAAGAGATATAGCAATAAAGTCTCATGTGTTTTGTTCCAAACTTCTCCATTTAAAGGAAAATTACTAACAGAGTTTCATAATTCAATCAATGTTAATGACATCGCTGTTTGCCGTTCTTAGATTGGATGTAACATTATTGAGGAAGATATTTTTTCCAGGAGAACCTCTCTGAAACTCCTTTCATGAACAGTCAAGTGCAAAAATCAAAACTTAAAATGAGAAAAACAAAATAATGATGACGATGATAATGATGGGGGGTGGATGATAAGTAGACCATCACCAAAGGAATGTTAATGACTAAAAATTAAAATAAAATTAGTAAAAATGAGTGAAGGTGGGATGTGAAATTACCTTGACTTTTCTCTGCCCTCCCTATAACAGGAATCAAGAGGACACCATTGATCGGCTCATTAACTTTCTCATCAAAAAGTTCAGACTACGTTAAATATCCATAAACTCAACCATTCTAACGATTGACTAAAATGTATCTTAAGTCTGTAGTTTGTGGATATCATTTTTTTGCCAAGTTTACATCATCTCCCCTAACCCCCCACCCCCAACCCCTCCCTATCCCTTCAGTCTAGCTGTCATTTATACCACTGTATTCCTTTTTGCACTTATTACAAGGCACTTAGTAAGCAAAGCAAGCTTTCATTCCAACAATGCGATTGCAAACATCAATATTTTAATAGACCATTTGGAACCATTTCGAACATCGTAAAGCCAAACTTAAAATTTTTAATGTTTCAGGCAAGTTGACCAGATCGTCTGAAAGCTGTATCTGTGAGTGTTTATGCAAGAAACTGTTAAAAGCTTGACATCTAGCAGAAATTTAAACCATGAATAGCTTATCACTACAACCCCTTTCCTAATTTTCAAGATCATGTTTATTAGTGTTGGCTTTCAGTCCAAATTCTTCAGCTTAATGAAGTAAACCCATTCCGAGTATTTAATGCAGAGATAAATTGAGGAGGGGATAGTGTAACAAAGAGATAATTTGTCCTCATGAATATAGAGCAAACAAAAGAACTTAAGAAACTTGCATGCACAACAGTTATATGAGGACAAATTCCCAGATGTTATAATCTTCTCACGTGAAGAAAGTCTCATTCAAAAAGGACAATGTGGGAAAATTTGTGTAGTTTGAATGTTAAACCCCCTGACACGAATACAAAATAGTGGATGAAGGCTGTTGATAAAGTGCACTGGTGACTTAAATAAATCACATGCTTGGTGAAGGCTATCTACATCACTGCTTTGCTGGACCCCTCATACAATAAATTCTCATCAAATAAAACATAGATTTTAGAGTTAAAGATATCTGCATCTCATTTTTCATAGATAATACTATTGATCCTCTTTGTTAACAAATGAATGAAATTTACATAATTAACGGTCATCCAGTGAAACATACAATTTTGCAAAGGTTTTGATTAGATTTTAAAATCGATATGTATCGATCCACTTTGGTATTAAGGTTTTGGCACAATTTCTGTATTGATAACGAAAGGCTCTCAACAGTGACCGTATGTCTGTAAAATAGAAAGTGTTCATTTCCAAATAATAAAATTCCTGACGTCACTGTAGATACAAATATGAGGCTGCCTGCTTTTAAAGCAATTATTTTGTTAATTTTCTGACAGAACTAAGCCTTTATCACCACTACACTACTTCCATAACCATATGAATCCCATAAGCATTCAATACAACACAGAATCGGCCAACATTCTTCCTCTGTAAAGTTATGTATACACACAGGAACACACAAATATGAACAAAATGAAAAAGAGCTGCCAAGGTTTGACCGATGGACAAACAAAAGTGAACAGAGAGAGAGAGAGAAGTCCACCTGTGTGATTATAAATGACAGATTCTTTGTTAATGGATTGATTCAGCAACAGAGATAGGACATTGTCAACTCACCACATCCCGATAGATAGTTGCTCTCAGCCGGTGGACGTCCATGTCCTGCAACAGCCTCTCTATGTCTCTGACCGGTGACAAAGGGCTAGCCAGGTTCTCCACGATGTTCTGTGAAGACGTAATCAAGAACGATAAATTATTATTTAAATTACGATGTTTTAATCTGTCACAGATGTGGCCTTTGGAGTAAACCACTCCTTTGAACTACCCACCTCAGCTAAACCAACAGTATACAGGGGCCCAATCTATCGACCTTTCGTCGCTAGGGATGCAGGCCACGCAGCCGAGTCACATTATTCAATTTCTTCTTCGGTTACAGCGCAGAATATCACAGTAGAGGGACTTGGAATGTTATAGAAAAGTGACTGAATAGGAGGGGGACATTAGAAATATCTTGTAATATACTGTGACATAGACCAAGGATTCCCAACAGATGACCCAATAGAGTCTACAAAATACTTTAGAATCCAGCCAGCAAAACAAAAAAATTGTCCTACAGCTGACCCTCAAGACCTTAGGCTTGAACACTGTACTGGCATATTGCACATTGACCAATCTACGCATAGAGGGATATTGATTCTCTCTGACCATTTGCTCTGACCAATATTTCACTGTGATCCTTATACAGGGTTCCTGCACCATAAGGAAAATAATGAATTTTCCATGACCTCTGTCATTATTACAAAATTCCATGACTTTACCAGGCCTGGAAAATGAAAATCAAACTTCATGACTTTTCCAGGCCGCGGGAACCCTGTTATAGAACATAACTTGAAACCCCTGGCATGGACAAATCTGCATATGTTCTACAAAGGTTTACATGATGATATATAACCATCATCACAACAACAACAAAAATGACAACACTAATAATAATAATACTAATACCAAATTAATACATCAGTTTAATCTAATCAGTCAAGATGTGCTCTACAGCCCTCGCAGGCCAATCCGACCTTACATGTCCATGGAGCAGTAACGTATGTATATTAAATATATTAACATGGAATCAATTAGAGACCTTTGTAGATGGTTGTGTAGCCTCAATCAGTGTCTGGATGCTACCAGTGGGGGATACGGGTTCTTTGTTATCACCAGCACTGAAGCTCTGCCTACTGGGTGTGGGCGATGGGTTGGTGCGGTATCTGCACTCCAAAACATTACGGATGGCACAGAAACAGGCTGGAAAAGAGAGTGAATAGTGAGAGCAAAAACAAATATATCATTTAGCACTTTCATTTAGTTAGGTACAAGTTCATTTATTCGACAGAGATATATTAACCACTTGAGTGTTGGTCCATCTAAACTAACGTTTCTATCAGAAATTGTATTTGTTCTTTTTGGGGATTCTCAGAGGTATCAAAGTGCCAGAATATAATAAGAACACTCTATGAATACTAAATACCGCTGATAAGTTCCTTGTCGCAATGTTTTCCAAAAGTGTCTCAATATCATTTGATTTCATTAAATAACCTAATCAACAGACTGAAATGAAGTCCTAACTATACTAATAAGTAACAATACTGCCTTTACTGCTTTCCCTTCTTGCAAAATCAACTTTCTTAGTATTTCATGTTTGCTTATTAGAGTGAGTCCCTCTCTCTTTCTTTGAGGTCATATCCTGTAGGGTCACAGGGTCAAAGAGAGAGAGCAAAGAGAGAGAGACTCATCCTACTATTGGAGATTATAAACCTGTGATATATTTCTTACTAAGTCTAAGACACTGTCGAAGGATTCCTCCCTTGGTCATATTCTTCTCACTCTCCAAGTCAGCAAAGTTCTGGTTGCTAGCGAAGACCAACACGTCAACCAGATTCATGATACGGTTGATGAACGAGATACCGACTTCCAACGGCAGGTTTTGCGTCGGTTCAATAATGTCTGGCTCCTGTGAAGAATTGTGCGGTGAAAGTCTGAATTAGATTGATCATTAATTAGGTCAGTAGGTTAAGTAATAATCACCAATGTTATACATCAACAGAGAATCATATCTGCATCCACCTAAAAAACCTCCACCAAAAATTAATTATCTAATAAAAAAACGAGAAAAAATACACTCGGAAAAAGCCAAAAAAATGTAAAACAGGAAAAACGGGGGGGGGGGGCGTGGGGGAGGAGGGCTATAACAATAAAAGTTACAGTGCACAATTAACTTCCACATCAGATGTGTACCTGTGTTAAGTTGCTGTTTCATTATGCAGTTGCATAACAATATTACTTTCATATTATCATAATATCAATAGTACAAACCATGTGATACATGTACTTTACTGTCCTGCATACCTACAATGATGAAGGTTAAATCTCTCTGTCAAAAATAGAATGCTGAGGGGGCTGCAGCTTCCTGCAGCAAGGCTGTGCAGTTTCACACAATAGTCACTGCAGGTCATTCAGCTTTGCTGCAGGGGATGCTGCAGCCTCTGCAGCTCCTCTTATAACACAATGTCTAAGTGGATAGCTCTGCTGGATGAGATTCTACTATATTATTAGACAAGAAATATTTGTCTATTTAAATATTATACTCTTCCACCCTTTTTTCTCCACACCTTTCTGTCTTTGTCCTTCTCCAGTTTAATCCCTACCCCCTACCCTTAATCCTCTCTTTGTCCCTCCACTGATTATCTCCTACCTCTCCTCTTCCCCTGTTGGTTTCTTTCTTTCTTCTCTCCATCCCTGGTCTACTAATCCCCTTACATCTATCTCTTTGTGTTCACCATGCTCATTAACCTGTCTGTATTCTGTGCGTGTTTTTGTCCCTTCTGTTACTATTACTTGTCATTTAGCCTTTGAAGAAGATCCTGCTAGGATCGAAACGTCAGGCCAACTTACTTTTACACAAGAAATATTTGTACTATATGCAAATGAATAATCATATGAATAAGGAAGAATAATTCTACACAGTTGAGAGCAGCATCAATCATTTGTTAGATCATGATACTCACATGTCTGGATGTGGCCGATGAAAGGAGAGGCAGAATGCCACCGCAGGAGTAGATGAGGTTGTCCATTATCTGGGACACCATCTGAGTGACATTTTGGACAAAGATGTTGTTCTCAACTGCATTGACAAAGTCAATAACCGTCTTGGAACTTTGACTGTGTATTGAAATAAAAATAAAAATGCAAAGATAGATAACAAGTTTTATATGGGTGTCTGCCATTTACATCCTAGTAGGGCCTTCTTTAGTGACTACTGAACAAAAAACATTTCACGAGAGATGGAATGTCAGGCAACTACACTGGACCATTGACAAAGAATACAGTAGAATAGACAAAACAAAGGTAGTATTCAAGATGAAGGAAAGTGGAGATGAAAGGACATCAAAAGATTCCAAGAGGTAAAGTGTTGTATAAATAGGTAAACTTAAAAAAATATATAAAAAATGGGGTTTTGTTCTCAATTTTTAATGAATTAACTACCTGCAAAATATTGTTTTGGCATTTTTCTTTTCAACTAAAACTATTAATACAAGATCAAATAATCAAAATCATCATAATAATTTGAGATTAATTCTATATATAACTAAGGTCACATAGACGTCAGTCATTTTCCTTATATAGTAGAAATAAGAGGGATTGTTTTAGCCATAAATATGAATCATGAATATAAATGAAATTGACCAAAAAACAGCGACCCACCTTCTCCAGACCTGTATGTCAGTTTCGATGGCAAAGAGTAAGTCAGACATCATACGCTGGTGCATGTGAGACCAGCTGAATTCTGGGATACGATAAGGAGCTTGGTGGGGTCCAGGACTGAAGACTTGACCTCTAGGGTCCACTGGTTTATCTGGACCAGCAGCAGCAGCCACTTGTGAAGGCCCAGACATAGCCTGAAGTATACAATTTAAGAAAATGTTACAAGATGGTGGAAAAAAAGGTACAGATAAAATTCAAATTAATTACCTTTTTTGGGGGATATTTCTTGGCTTGAATGTGTTTATTTGAATTCCTTTTAAAGTTTTTGTTATTTCTCAGTAACTTTTGATCCAGTCCTCTTTTTGTCTTCAAATGAAATCTCTTTTTTTTCTCGAGGTGTTCAAATGGTCAACTCCAGAAGATGATGAGACTACCTCCTTCATTTCACAACATCAAATTTTGGTTCCAAATTTGACAATTTGTACATAACTTAAGCTCTCCTCCCCTCTAACCTCCAATCACTCCCCCCCCCCCCCCCCCCCAATAAGTATCATGGTATGTAAACTTTTTACTATGGCAAAGAAAATGTCTCAATATGAGTATATAATAATAATAAGTAATATTTATATAGCACATAATCAGCAAAGCTGCTCAAAGCACTTTACAAATGTAAAACCTAAAAAAAAATAGTAACAAAAACCAAAATATTAAATATGTAGCACCCCAATAAGGCAAAATATGTAAAAGCCAAAAGCCACAATATAAAAAACACACCCATACTAAACGATACTAAAAACTAAAACGCATATAGTCCAAAACAAATTCAGAAGTATGTAAATAGTAAAATAGATTAAATCATAGTATATATTGATATGATTCTCACTTTCTGTTTTTCTGTCACAGCTTCCTCTGTCTTCCTCTTGACATTCTCCGGGGTCTTACCCCTCCCCTCTACGATCTTGACCACGTCATCCATGACATCCTCTAAGAGGGTCAGAACTTCCTTCTCCCTCTCAGAGGACACCCCTCTGGCCTGGTCCCTCTCTGGGATGTCATCTCCACCTGTCCTCTCCTTGTTCCTCTCCCTCACAGTGTACTCCACGTCACCCCCGGTCATGGCTGCCAGAGGGCTGATGGACTGGTCCTCGGTGCCAGCTGCCGGGGCTCCCTGGACACTGCCCGAGACGGCACCAGCTACGGTCAGAGGAGCAGACTGGCCATTTGCCTGCTGCTGTTGGTAATTGTTGTAAGCTCTCAGCATCTCATTCTTGTGGTTCTCAAAGGAAACCTGTCAGATAATCATGAAGGAAAATATTAAAGCTGAATGGTTACAAACACTGACAAAAACCTTTCATTCCATGATTCTGTTTTTAATAGATAATGAGATTTATTTCCCGTAGAAGTAAAAATGCTAGAAAAATGCCAGTGATAGTATTCATGACCGTTCTAGTAACAATGTCATTAATTTATAGAAAACTACTGCTTACTACAAAATTGCGATGTGATATTAAACACTCTCAAATTCCTCTAGCTCGTTTCTTACATACTTGTGTGTAAGTTTACTTTACTCTGATCAGACTATGTTTTTGTGCCAATTATTTGTTTTTTTTTTGGATTTGGTGTGTATAAGTTACATATTTCTTTCAAAAAGGTACCAGCAGCCTTGCTCATGGTTTTTACAAATCTGATATATTATTCTGTTTCATATAATACATATTTTTCACTCTAGTGTATTTGATAACACTTTAAGAATGCAACCAGCATTCTATAAGTTCTAGTATAAAAAACATATTAAACATTATTCTACACATTGATAATACTGTAGATGATTTCTGGATGAATCGTCGTTACCTTGGAATGTATGATCGAGAGGGTGTCCACCCAGACCCTCCATCCACCCCACTCGTACTTCATAGCATGGTGGAGCAGCATCTTGAGGACAGAGTAGACCATCTCCGTCACTCTCTTCTCCTCATCGGTCTTGGGGTAGATGTACGCCAGGCCTAGCATCCAGTCTTGCCAGACAGAACACTGTAACAGAATCCTGAAGGTGAGAAAAAAGAAAAAAACATCAACTACAGAACAGACAAAAAGAACGCAAGAGTAAAATTCTGTTAAAGTAAACTAAGAGAGAGAGAAAACGTATTTTACGATACCAGAGAAGAGAGACGCATAACTAAAAGAGACAGTGAAATAAACTTGGAAAATACTAGACATCACTCTTCCATGAATCCCCCAATAGTAGAATCTTTTGATTTAGTAACAATAATTACATTTTCTGATATATATTAATCTGTCCAGTGGGTATGTGTACGAATTAACGAACCGAAGGTAAATCCAGAAAGCTCAGATGCTTTGTAATAACTTGCAATCAAATTTTTACCTTGTTTCCAGAATGATAGAGAAACAGAGTTTGCCTCAGAGAGTCATATCCAGAAAATAAAAGCTTCCTTGACCCTGGTATATGTAACACCTACTGGTGGACACCGATCAACTAAATTACTGATACGAATTGTGCAATATATATACACACGACTCATGCCGGACTTTTCCCAACACTCAGAGCAGAGTCTCCCCTGCATGGGGGAGTCACATGGTGACTTCAAGTGACCTTTGACCACTGCCAATATTGACAGCAGCCAAGAACCAAGAGGTATTTAGATACCAAGTACGAAGTTCATGCCGGCTATGCATGGTGACTCGGTCAATGTGTCAAAAAGACAAAAAACCTACAGCAGCTGCACAATACCCTGCAGCAAGGCTGCATCAACATCAAACAATAGACATTTGTCTCTGGCAACCAGCAGTGCTTATTGTGTTAAACTGCACAGCACGAAAGATTACACAATATGAAGCTTGGCTGCTAGATGCTGCAGCCCCCTTAGCAACCTACTTTTGAGTCAGTGCCCTATTGTGTTAACAAACCATGGTATCACATACACACACACACATAAACACACGCACACACACAGACATGCCATGACCATCATACAGATTCCTTTTATGAACTATTTGAAACAGCCGATTATAGAAGGAATATATCAAACGCCACAGATTGAGAAGGAAACGATCGCCCTTTCTCTTACCTTCTGTTTTCACGGCTGTTGTTGAAGAGGAGGATCATGTCGGACAGGAAGAGCTTGCGTACTTCCATCGCTTCTGCGCTCGGAGCGGACTGGCGAATGAGTCGCGCCATCACGTGGAACATTCCTAGAGATGGATTCAATGAAGACGAAGAAACCGTTATGATGCAGAATTCATAATTGACATCTTGCAGACATAAATTTGTAGGTTTTTTCTTCCTATCGTCTCTTGATATGCAATATGTGTTTCATTGAAATATTATTTTCTGAGTGGATACTTCCTTCCTTTCTTACCAGATGACATCGTTGACCAAACTTATTGTTTTACTATTTCCTGTAGTCACTTCAAATCCTGACATTTCCTTTCAGAGTCAAAGCTTTTACAAACAAAACAATGAGCTCACGTATCATATCTAATGATTGTTTGAACAATATTCTCTGTTTCCCAAAAGTCAAATTTGCAATTCCTTTAACAGCAAACTGTTCTGAAAGCTAATATATTCTCTTGGCTAGCAACTTCATCCACTTGAAAAGAAGAATGTATCTCTGCCTTTCAAAACAAAATCAAGAACATCTTTTACCCAAACCACCTTTTGACCATTTGAGTGCCTTCACCAACTTTATTTAAATTATAATTTGCACCATTCAACCTCATGGGCACAAACATTCAGGAAGGACATGACTATCCTTCTTTTGCTTCTCCCCCCTTCCATCTCACCTTGTTTCCCCCTCTGTCACCCCTCTTCTCGTAGCTCTCTTCTACTTTCCTTTTTCCCCCACATCTTTCTGTCTTTGTCCTTCTCCAGTTTACTCCCTACCCTCTTCCATTAATCCTCTACAGTTTATCTCCTACCTCTCCTCTTCTCCCTGTTGGTTTTTTTCTTCTCTCCATCCCTTGCCTACTAATCCTCTTACATCTATCTCTTTTGTGTTCACCCTGCTGATTAACCTGTCTGTATTCTGTGTGTGTATTTGT
>KN886093.1:19033-36720 GCA_000934455.1 Apostichopus parvimensis
CTCCCCTTCCCCACATCTACCCCCTCCCCTTCCCCACCTCTACCCCCTCCACTCCCCCTTCGCACTCTTCATTCATGATTGCCGCTCCATCATCCTCAATTCAATAATTACACTTTAGAGAATTCTTTCTCCCTGCTCGCCTTTAGCTAACTTCAACCCCTATTTCACTTTCGGGGAAAGCCCCGTATCCACACTGCAAAACAGCGACATCGCGCGGTATTCCATCCACGCACGTGATATTCACTCCCGCTTCAATGTTGAGTATGAGCATAGAGTCTTCCAACTGGCTTCGTTTCGGTACTTTTCAGGAAATTGGGTAGGCCTATGTATACAAGGTGAAAATAATTATTACTTCAATGCAAGAATCCCATGCATAAGTTATGTGACTGTTTGGTTCAGTTTTAGTTGTACGATGTATTGAATGCCAATAGCCTACCCGTCAGCGGATGCCTTCGATTCCATGGTAACAATTCATTTCAATATGAATGACCTCAATCAATGCAGCATGACTTGGTGAATGAATCCTGTCACTGGTTTGACTGATTCTAGTCTGTATAGTTATTGGAAACGCTATATATAGACTGAGCTATCACGTACATTGCAAGTCATGTCTACTGGAACAAGGCTAAGAGTTACACAAGCCAGTGCTTGCACTTGGAGATATTTGACAAAGAAATAAGTTTTGACAAGTAAATGACAAGCGAAAGGGAAGAACAGCCACTAAGCCTACGCATGAACAACGTACTTGTTATGCTCCTTTATGAACCGCGAGCCGCCTGCAGTAGTTTCCAACTGGTCTGGATTATATAGACATTATTGACTTGTTGCTTTGTGTATTGCTTTTACTAGTGTAACTGAAGTACTATATTTCAGTTATTACGTGTGTGTTGAGTGTGGAACGTTCGAATGCCGTCCGCCTGTGAAGGTAAGTTAGATAGTTTCGTTATACTGTTATTAATTGTATGTTATAACTTTCATGGAGCGTAATAATAACCGACTATGTGTTTCACCGGATGTCTGTATGTAGGATAGGTACACACGTTTTTCTGCAAGACGATGTATAAAGTATAACATCCTATAGACTAATTGCATGTCACTGTGGTACCGCAACTTATGACGTACGTGTATATGGACATAAGGCATAAATTAATATCAGTATCTGCTCGTAAGCTTTATACAGGTAGTTATGTCGGTTTACTTGTAATTTAGACCAAATAAAGGCTCTAATGTATGTTGGATTATATCTAGTATACAAGTTTCATAGTTTCAGATTTACCATGTACGTGCAACACTGTGTGTCGACGTCGTTAGGAACGGTAGCTACGTACAGGGAAACGCCCCCTTCGGTGACCTGGGCCAGTTGTACCGCCGTCAACACTTCTTCACAGGAAGATATTAATTGTCGATAATCAGCACAGGTCAAAATAGGTGACAGCTTCCTTCAGCTATCTTAAATTAGTTTTCAGCGTTGAAAATACATCGAGTTATAGCCCTATACTAGGTATGTCATTATTGTAGTTTGATTTAAACCATGAAATGGCGGGCCAGGTATGATATGCATTCGCTTCTCAAGTAGTGGAGGAACACTAGGGGTTATATAGGAGCCGGTGGTATGGGTCACGGGTATAGGCCCTACCATAGGGAAAGGGGTACAAGCTTAACTGACGGAACTCGTTTGCCTTTCCTTCTTTAATATCCATATGTTATTTCCTCTTTACAAGTGACCGTCCCTTCGGTATGTTATGAGTGTGCGGTTAGATGTTTATTTAAAGAATCGCACTGCAGGCTGGAACAATGATTTGTTACCAGGCTCGACTATTCCTTGTTTAACATTGCTTCTCACAAAACTGCACACAATTCAGTACCGTAACATAACATGTTTGTGGCCTCGATAAATGTTTTAGTGCCGTGATTTATCCTTCGAGTGTTCTGTGTGTCTGTTAATTACACGGCCCTTCTGTTTATATCACGCCATAAGATAATCGTTTCGTGGTCAGTTCTTCCAAGGAGAAAGCGACTCTTTCATATCAACGTTTAAAACTTACTTTTAACAAGTGTCAGTATACGTATTGAATTTGATGCATTATTCAGATGGGAGGGGTATGGGGATCACTGGGTTTCTTTCCGTGGGGAAGCCTGGGACCGTTCGGCTTTGTAGAAACTTTTTTTTGGGGGGGGGGGGGTTGGCTATGTAGAATATTTAAGTCAGACCTTCGCATCAATTCCGCAAGAGTACCCCATGAAGGCTGCAATTAGTTACAGTGGTAACCGGTTAGTTACACCATGGAGGTAACCCACGACCTAGCATTATCCTCCAGGATTGTTGAGTCGCTATCCCACCACATGCCAGTGGCGTAGGCCCCCCCCCCCCCAAAAAAAACAAATTTGCTTTGTGCTACAGTCTTGAATTTTCACTGCACGTATAGGCCCTATATAGGGCTTAGTGAAACTTGTTTGTGTGGAAATCTGGGCGTGTAGTGAATTAGAGTAGCTAATTAATTCATTATATCCTTTTCATAATGTGCAGAGTTATTTATTCATTTCCCTCAGAGATGCCCATTAATACATATATTTCTTAGTAATTCCTACCATCAACCATCACGGGGTCGCCCCCCCCTAAAGAAAAATATTGCCCCCCCCCTAACAATAGAATGCTGGCTACGCCTCTGCCACATGCAGAGACGTACCACTGAGATGATGCGTAGATGCAGCATGAAAGCTAGCAGTTGGTCTTGAATGTTAAAACAAATATAGCGTCTCCCTTGGCAAGCTCTGAACTTACTGTAGATAATTATCCCGACCTCTAGAAAAACTCCCGCAAAGTTCGTGAACCACCTCAAATTTATCGAGACCCAGTTTTGAGCTACTCCCCATGTTTGCGGATCGTCGGCTTATTTACGCGGCTATAACATGTCATTCGTCGTATACGAGTTAATTTACACTTGAAAACATGGCATATGCTAGTCTTGTTAAGACCCTAGTAATAGTATGAACAGCCTTTCTTTTTCACAATGATTTTTTCCCGTATCTATTTGCTGTACTGCCCAGAGAAAGCCCTCGGCAACGCTTTTGATTGATACCAGAGTCTGTATCGGACAGATCCTCGGGCATGTAAAATACATTGGGCAAGCACATTCGTGGTAGGCAGAAAGAGTATTACAAACGACTTGGCCAAGACTAGGCATATACCTGCCATTATATCATCCACTCTATGTGGATATCGCTTTAGATTTATATACATACATGACTTGTAAAATGTAAATAAAGCATTCACAAATATAAACTAGATAACATTATCACAACATCTGAACAAACAATCGATTCTCCGTGTACGATAAGCTGCCAGGACCATACTCCAACTACAGCTAGCACGAAAAGCGTTAAAGGGGCAACCTCGGGCGTGTATTTTACATTCAGTATGGAAGAATTATATACCATTCCTTCGGGCCTAGAACGCCCTTCCATTCAAGGATCATGTCCCTACATAATTCAGTTGGAAGTTATGGAACTCCCATCCCCACCTCCCTCTGCAGGCCCGTCACTACCGCTACCACCTTTGATATCCTGTACAAAACATTGTAACTATCATATGTGATAGAGATGGTGTATGATGAACAACCGGCGGAAGTTGATACTACGATTAATTTCTTTATTAACTATATAGTTATATTTGCGAATGTTGTTGTTACTTTCTTTCGTTACCGCATATACTGCCTGTGGCGTTGGTGTTAGCAATACTAATTGGCTTACTTTCACCATGAAAATATGAATAGAAAAACAAGTTAGACATTTCACCCCATAAGGCTCTATGGCAGGGGTTCCCTAACTGGGGTGCATGAACCCCCAGGGGTGCGTGGGAGTGAGTCCGTCCCAGGGGGTTCGTGAGACGTTTCTGAAAGTCAAAACTAGAGTACTTTTTGTTGAACTAAAATTTGATATATCATATAATTTAGTAATGTACAAAAGTCGTACCTATCGACAAACTCTTTTCGTGTTCCATACCCATATGTTGCCATAGTAGTACCGTACCGTGCATGTGATACTTGATCTATTACGAAGCACTGCATGTTATGCGTATTATAGTATAATAATGACTCAGATCGTGTCTCGAAAAGTTGGGGGTTCGTGGACAACTCTGACATCCACAGGGGGTTCGTGGGGCGATAAAGTTAGGGAAACCCTGCTCTATGGCATCACACTTTGAGAGATCGGCAACCCCCTGCTATGAGTTTTGAACCACAAAGATGTCTCACAAACGCAACATGATTTTCTTAGCTGTTTGTGCTGCGAGAAGGGAGGGGGTATTCATACCACTGTTTTGTTGTATTGACAACCGTCATGTAAAATTATATACACAAATCGCTGCAGTTAAAGGCACAGAATTAAAATGAGGGTGTTCATTCTGGATAAGTGACAGAGTAAAATGTGGGATTAATTGAACACTGTCCCTCTCTTAAACTGTCACGTAACCACACACACACATACATTTCTAAGACCAAATATTAGGAAACTAAATGCATCCGTAAACACGGCGTTCCCATGGCAGCTTTCGTGTGGACTATATATAAAGTCGCACGAACTATAGGTGGAAAATTGTCCCCAACACAGAATATGCCAAGTTTCCAAGCAGAACCACGACAGTATGACCTAAAGCCACCAGTCAAGGACTTGACATATGGTCCTGTCATTGTACATGTCATCGGAAAGCCGGGTGATGAAGGTTTCCACCAGGTGTGTGTGCAATGATTCAGACTAGTTTATATAAACACACTCTTTAATTCAAAACAAATATCATTCCTGGCAAATACATCTATCCCGATGTATATATTAGCATATTACAGACTTAAACGATATCGTACTGTATGTCGGTATATACAGCATACATACGTATGTGTGTTTACTTATTATGTATATATTCGCGTGCGTATTAGATTAGCTTGTATAATGTTTTAAATTGAAGTTCCAAGTACACATTAAGTCAATGTCTCGGTCGAGTACTTATATATGAGCATGAGTCATCCATTACTCTACGGAGTCTGTTTTCAAAGTACACACGTTTACAACCATATACGCGAAGTAATGAATACTAGATAGGCCTATATATCTCCACCTATTTGTATAAATACCCAATAAAATTGAAACCATCGAAAATGTGTTCGTTTGGTGGGTTTACACCTGTTATATAGGCTGTTAATGACAGGCACTGAAACTTTACTACCAGCTTCCAAACTATTTACTTTTTCTGAGTCAAAAGTCCAGGAATTAAAGTATAGGCCTAAATATAATGTGAATACTTGTAGCTTATTGCAGTTAACTAAAATATGTATGTATGTATTGTATGTATGTATTTTAGATCCTCCTGCAGGCAGGAACTCGCGAAGAACCCTCATTGGCTTATTAAAGCCCCAAGCTGACCGAAGTCAGTCTCTTACATTCACGTATTTAACGTCCATGATTATGAATTGTCAATTGTCAACAACTCTGTAACTGGACGACCGGCGACATACATTAATCTTGGAGTGACTCGAACAGTGTGGAAATCGCATCTCCTTTTATAGAAATGAACTTTCAAATACTCACAAAGCTTTCATTGGCAGAATAATGCAAAGCATAAACAATTAATTAGTGCTGTTAACAAAGAGCATAACAAAAGACTCCTATATAATCACAACAATCTTACTAAGTGGTCACATCCAATCTTACCAAGACAAGCATCTAACTCAAGTTGCACAGAATTAGATAAAACATCAATCTATCGTTAAGAGGCGTATTCGATTATAACTGGTTTGTTATTCCTTA
Source organism: Apostichopus parvimensis (assembly GCA_000934455.1). Lineage (NCBI taxonomy): Eukaryota > Metazoa > Echinodermata > Holothuroidea > Aspidochirotida > Stichopodidae > Apostichopus > Apostichopus parvimensis. The sequence continues at coordinate 24,833 of KN886093.1, forward strand.
TTAGCGAGATATTAATCGTTTAGTTCAATCCAGAACGGATTATGTTTTTCTAACAAATTTCATGTTAACGTGTAATTGTTTAAATTTAAATGCTTTGTTGCATCTACAAGTTATAGCTATATATGGTATCAGTCACGGTGTTGCGATTTTAACTAGCTGTAGTAACGCATTTTGTGTTCAAATACCCAATTTTTCGAGTACTTCTATGCAATATGCAGTGTTAATGCTACTATCACGTGGCGAAATACAAGTGTTTACGAATTGCTAGACAGTTAATGCCAAACTTTGGTTACTATCAGTATTGTATCATTATGATGCTTGATTGAGCATAGAAATGCAGAGCTTAATATAGACGAAGAGGAATGGAAAAGAGCCCTTTCGTCTATACGTTTATTGGTAAGGGCGGAACTAGGGTCTTATATAGGAGGGAATGTGGCCCTGTGGTCGTTAAAGACGACTCCCATCATAAGGAGGGGGCGTCAGGGGTTCTCCCCAATGTACATAACAAAAAATAAACTGGTACATTCTGACTTTCTGTGTAGCCTGTGCCTATGACATAGATTATAAATTATGTCTAACTAGCTGTTAATGCAAGGTTGAGCTAACAATTACTTTTGAACATTTTGGTAGCCTACTTGAAGATGTGTGCGTGGGAGGGGGGGGGGGTGGTTTACATTCCCAAACCCCAACCCTTGATCCGTGCCCGTTAATTACGTTAAATTTTTCTCTGCGTGCATTCGTCACTTTTCATTCGTTACATTTATGCAGTATACCGTTGCCTTCACGCAGATGAAATCGTGAAAAAACTTACTTATACAATTCTTTGCATATCAATTAATTGTATCGGATATTTCGTCTTTTGTTTTCTCCCTCCCAGGTCAAATCAGAGAACAGATGTAACAGCGATGTCGTACTTCTTTCAATCAAAACACGCCTACTATATATTGTAAGTTCATTCGCCATTGTAATAGGTCGCCTATATAGGCTACTGCATATTTTAAGTGTACACACCAGGCTGCCTATTACACATTGTTAACTTCAAGCACCATGGAAATAGGTTGAGGCTTACGCAAAACCAATCCCATTATCACTGACTTGTATAATGGAGTAACGTATTTTCATTTCATTTCATTTCATTTATTTATTTCCAGTATAAATATTTATAAACAGGACATCAAAAGTGAGTACGTAATAAGAAGATATTATTTTAAAATGTGTAATGAACTAATTCCACCAAACATCTATGGAAGGTTTCCCTCCATCTGAGACGGACTTCAGGGTTTTCAGTGTCATGTGTGACAGGGGAGAGAGAGGGGGGGGGTGTCGTGCCTGATCAAGCTCCTGCAGGTTAACAATAAATAAATAGTCAATAAACAGACTAGAAAAATGAACGAGAAGAAAGAGTAAAGAAGACGAGCAAATAATTTCAGACTGGAAGTGATTACAAAATGAGACAAAGTAAAGCTAGTGTCATCAAAAGGAGGGGGGTGGGGGAGCTGATTATACTGGGATGCTGCCCCATACCTGGCAATACCACCCTGCCCAGGAGTGTCTAGCCATACAAATGAAAAGGGAAAAAATCCCTTCCCGGTGGCTGGGCTGTTCCCCGGAAATAAACTTTACTTCCGGAGTTTGATTCACAAGCCCCTTTAACCTGCTCCCATTTTATAAAGTCGAGCTTGTCCATGGAGGGGGGGGGGGAGGGGATTTTAAGTCATTCTTAGCGTATGGCTAACTAGGTACCGTAAGAAGGTTCTTAATAAAGGGGTCGAAAAGTTAGGTGTCTCTTCAGTATCGTTTGTTGGAAGCAATAAGATGATCCAATCGTGGAATAGTATTTCTGCTTCAAGCAGGGTTTTTTTTTTGGGGGGGGGGGGGATATATATCTAGGGATATTAAGACAAATTCTGATTGCAGTGGCGTGGATAACATTTTAATTTGGAAATTTGGTACTGAGTAGTGCAGCTTAAAAGAAAAATCCTGTCGTAGGTGATAATAGGTTTAAGTTTAGTGTTATAGATTTGCATGAGAATATGAGGAGGGAGACATTTAAGATTACTTAAGCTTTTCAACGGTATTAAAGATCTTCCGGGCTCTTCCAGTAGTAATGCTTATGGTTGATTTCCTAGGAAAACAGCTTCTTTTCAGGAAGGAATGTTGTTTTTAAACATGTTAATATATAGTCGTGAGTGAAGTCTTTAGCAAAAGGGTACTTTAGGATAACAAAGTTTAATTTATCGGGGTTTATTTTAACTCTTCACTGGTTGTATACCAAGTGAATCTTTGAATGGAACATCAAGGAATGTTTTTACCGCAATGCCAGGGCGTTAAGCTTTTAAGTGATGGCATTTATACGTAATTACTTCAAGGCTGATTTCGGTTCACTGATGAATAGTAAACCAGTGATAACAGTGGGGACTGAGCAGAGGGGGGGGGGAACCATGGGAGAGTAACCAGTGGCGGAGCTAGGGGTATTGGTCAGAGGGGGCGAGAATGGTCTGTAGGGGCGCTCTTGACACTATCCAAGGGGAGCGCCACCACGAGTTGGCGCGGAAATTTTTTGAGTAAAGATACTCCCTAGATCGCCGGAAATGACCCTTTCCGGGCCTTGCTAATTTGCAGATAATGTGACAAATGTCAATAGGTAGATGAGAGCACAATAAAAAAGGCAACAATCGCGAATAAGTAAAAAGTGGTAAAAAGCTGAAAAGGGCGCCAGCAGTCCATTTGAGTCCATCAGGGGGGGGGGGGGCACCCCCCCCCCTGACTGTATGGACGCTCCGCCACTGAGAGTAACCAAGCGAGAGAGTGGGTAGACCGGGAACGACCGATCTTGTTTGACTTAATCCCTTCAGTTAAGATTTTCAGAGTTGAGTTTTGTTTAGTTAAATAAACACTATTTGAAAATTCTTTCTTGGTTTTCATTTTATCGAACAGTTTTGCCTTATTTGGCATCTTATTCCTGATCACCGCAGTCGGTTGTTACTTCAATGTAAGAAAGAAACGCCAGCAACTTGCAGCCAGGGAGCGGAAGAAGGCAAATAAGAGGATGAAACAAGATAAAACGGTATAGCGCCCGCTTCTTTGTCCGTCAGTTTGTTTTTCTTCATATTTTGTTGTCATATTTTATTTCCTTGCCTTTTAGGTAAAGTTTCTTTACTCTCTTACTGTACTTTTGATTTCGGAATCGAATTTTAGTTGTTTTTTTAAAGTATTTTTTATTACATTATTTTTCACATACTTGATGTATTTTACGCTCATCTTCGTTTTAGTGGCATATGCGAAAATCAGTCGAAGGGGAGACATGCGAGGGACTGGCGAGGCGGTGGGGGAGGGAGGGGTGTAGAGGGGCGTAGAGGGGGCGGACCTCGTCCTGCTAGCGTAAACCATTGACCGTAAAATTCAATAGCAAAACATTTAATGAAGCGAGAAAGTAACTGTATAACAGCACGTTGAAAGAAATTGTACAGTGCTAATGTGCACCACAGTTGTACGCCTGTGAAGATTGGGGTGAAATCCAACCAGAAACATGTCCGACAAAAGTGCAAATTTCTAGATCTGAGAGGAAGAAACATAGAGGAATAATGGAAAGTAATGCTTTGTTAGTGGATTCGAGTCAAGCCAACTAGTATGATGTGGGTAATAGCCTACATCTGTTTGATTTCGTCCACAGATACTAGTCGAAGCAGACGAACTAGAGAAGAACACTGAAGATTTCGTTGTCACAGATCCAGCACCGCCATATCCAACTCTACAGCCACAAAACGGTATCCATCTTAATAATGTAAACAAACCCGAAAGCTGACCAAACATGGCGCCACCGAAATTGCCTGAGATTGCCTTATAATAACATTGTACATGTGACGTCTGCTTAAGTGACTAGATGTGCGATAAATGACACCACGCGATTAAACCGTTGCAAAGACTTCTACGTGTATATATATATATATATGAAAACCTCGGTAAGAAAGTATCTGCACAATTTACCTACACTGTATATAGTATTAATGTAACAGTCAGTGGATGTGCTCAAAATATTCCAGTTTTCTCTACATTCATAATAACAAAGCAACCATCTTATGTTAAGTACATTAGTGTTACGTCACAGGACGAAACGACCACCGCCTTTAAAATGAGATAAATTCAACCAATCGGTGCGTATTATGAAGAACTTATTCAGTCGACTCGTTTTGTTTTTAATCAATACCCTGCCTTTTCAGATTTTTTTGTATTCAAAGGAGCAAACTAAATATTTGTTTTTGAAACTGAATTAGAACGAGTCCCTCCATATATGTTTGTGGGAATGCAGTTATACGAGCAATGTCATTGCTGTAGGTACCAGTCTGTCCCTGTGTTACAGCTATATTACCTTGCATACCGTGTAACCAGGGAGTTGTTGGTTATGGAACAACACCCTGGTGTAACCAAGGACCACGTCATAGCATAATTTGACACTACCCAAGGACATGAAGGGGTTTCGCGAAACTATTATCGCAGGTAAAAGACAAACATGACTTGTTTTCTATTTACATTACCTACCTTTTCTTCTCTGAAGGTTTTAAACTCGCCACATTACATTCAGGTCTTTCACGATCTCGAAACGACCAGAATGTCGCAAACATGAAAGGAAGTGGTAATAATAAAAATCATGAATTTTGAAGCCGACTAGGAAAGGCGAGAAGCATGTATGTAAGAATAAACCGATATATTTTTGTACGTCTGAATTTCGAATGTTGTGCCTTGTATTTTCATATCTATTTAATCACGCGTAAACTTAATTAACTGATCAATCAAACAATGAAATGAATACTTATGGATTATCGTTATCGATTTCCACAAGTTTCCAAACGACTGGAGGGATAAGTTTAATATTACAGTGATAAATAAAGAATAAAACAACTGTCATCGATAGTGATAGCTGTATTGCGACATAATGTCTTACACGTAGAGGAATTATAATGAATCAAAGTCGGGATATATATATCTCATCTACTGTTAGCGATTATGAGAGGTTCAAAGTTTAGCAGAAGCTCTACAACAACAGTTTAGGAAAACTAAGGCAAACCCAATATAACGTGATTGTGCTATGTGATAGATACAACTGTCAAGAGAAGTCTTATGACGACTTGATCAAGTCTAAATATGACATCATAGAGCATAGATGTAGGTTTTAAATTGAAATGCCCTACCGTGCACTACGATAGCTGATGGTTTGGCCTTCCATGAATGGCTAGATAAGTGGAAATTTACCCGTCACGACCGTTAACATTCTTGAGCTATAAGAGGTGAAAGTTTAGCATAGTCCTTCCCAACCCTCGTGTCAGCTACCTTTGCGTAATTTCGCCATCGAATGTTTTGAAATGTCTTGAATCCCTTTCATTTCTCCTGATTTTTACAACACATGTAGTTTAATTCGTACTCTTCCACATTCAAGAATAAAACAATAATAATGATACCTGTTAACATGAACACAATGTCTCCTCGTTAGATCTGATTAGGTAATTTTCGCCGTAAACCATTTGTGCGCATGCGTACTTTATTTGCTATACGGTATACCTGCAAAATCAGGAGGTTTGATGCCGATTTAAAGAGGGTCTCATGACGTCACTAAATATATAGAAATCTATAATAAATTAAATACTGACTAATTTAACAAATACCAAAATTTAACAAAAGTTAATATTGGTTAACTATTTTTTCATTTCTTTTGTAGATATTTTCGCAAATATATTTAAAACAGATTGAATGTTAAACTGAACATGATATATATAACTTAAAATAATCAAGTCATGGTTATGGTTATTAGTATTATAGTAGTAGTGGTTGTAGTAGCACTAGTTAAGGTAGTAAGATTAATAGTAGTAGTAATAGTAGTAGTAGTAGCAGTAGTAGTAGTAGTAGTATAGTGATAGTAGTAGTAGTTGTAGTACTATTACAACTGCTACTTCAACTATTACTACTACTACAAGTAGTAGTAGTAGTTGTAATAATAGTATTTTAACATGTATACATTTAGGCCTATAGGTGACACAAATCCAACCATCATTAATAGTCTATGTAATAGAGATAATTGTGATGAACAACTTCCCAAAAGGGCTGAGAAAGATGTTATTCCTTTTGAGAGATGGCACAGATTTAATGTTCCTACACACACAAGGGTGAAGACTTGATCAAGTCTAAAATATGACATCGAGCCACATGTGTCTCATTTTTTCCCCTTTGTACTTATCATTATTTTTTCTTCAATTTTTATTTTCTATAATGCCGATGAGTTTTGTAAACGCTGAATCTGAATACTGAAGCTCGTAACATGACATAATGATGACATTGGTTTCAGTGTTAACACAGATAACATTTTACCTTGAAAATGAGAAATGAAAATGTTTCAGATCTTTGTGACAACTATCATTGGTTTACAAAATGGCAGCCCTCAGACACGATCTTTTAAACTAGGTTATCTCTCAAACGGAGCAAGATTTTCCTCAGCTGTTTGGGGGAGGTGTGGGTGGGGGATTTGTTCTTCACAAAGGTATCTGTGATATCAGCTAAATATGATGATTGCAAGATTATGCAAGGAACGTAAACCTATGAATTGATAGAAACATTAAGGTCCAGTCAAAATGCTCAACAAATGTTCTTGTGCATACGCTAGGTAACTTTGACCAGAAAATGATGTGTTAAGCAGTTATTGTTTTAACAATTTGAAGGATTCCTCTCATTGCAATAAGTGAACAATTAATCAGTTTGTTGAAAATACAGAAGTTGGTACATTTTTCCGGTTTATAAATGCTACGTTTTCCCTGCGAAATGATGAACTGTTTACTTCCTATTGAAGCTAAGTGGATGGTGACGTCATCTCATTAGTCCGGGTATATACTGTACATTAGTCTATTGTTTCAATAATTGTTATATCTCGACCAGATTATTTTATATTGCAACAGTGCACCCGTGGACGACAAACAACACAATATATATTGCCAACATTTGTCGTACAGTTGTTTTGAGTTTGCGTTACTATAACGACGAGCTGACCTAATGGCCTGTGTGCTAAACTAAGCAGTCCAGTCGCTCTGATTGATGTGTCTCTGTTGTTTAGAGGGTCATTTCTCAAAACTTAAAAGTGGTGTGGAAATAAAAGGTGGACTGGTCCTTACGATCTGCTACATATCACCAGTAATTTTGTGCCTCTGTGAAAATGAAATGCTTTTAGTTAAGAAGGGGTCGTATTATGCCCTCCAACCCCTCCCTCGGGTGCGCCTGAATTGAAAAAAAACTAAAGTTGACCTACTGATAGGGGACTATTGCAGTCTTATTGTTAAATTTTCGCCAGAAAATTTTCTATTGTTTCTCTAGTGTGTCGTTAATTTTCCAGATTGTCGTACGCCAACTCTTGTATACGATTATTAATGTAATACTTGTTTATAATTGACATGAGGATAGACTTGCTATACTATATTTTATCATACAACGGAAAAAGGAGAGAATCATGAGATAACAATTAACAAGTCGGAGAGGGTGTTTTCTGTTTTTATTCCGTGAGTCTCATTTAATATGCAAAAGATGAAAAGTAAAGAATCCTGGATTTCAGTTCTTAATTGTAGTAAGTTTTGGAAATTGAGAAACAAATATGAAACGAAGTTTTCTTTCAATTTTTAACTCTTATTAACATTATACTTCGTCATACAGTACATTTTCTAGTAACTTATATTCCCAGCCAACACATTCCTCGCCCTTACTCGCCGCTTCCCCACCCCCCCCCCACCCCAATAGCCCACCATCCTCATAGGCTTATACTGCTATCGAGTTAAAGGAGAAAAATAGCGCTTACCAAAATAGCGCGTACACAAAACAACGTACAAAACGGGAAATGTTTCTACTTTCGGTTAGGTTAATTTATACACAAGCGCAGTGGTGTAGCCAATAAATAAGTAGCATTGTGGCTATCCGGGGGCACCAATATCATCTTGGGAGCATCAATCAACGTACTTTTAGTAATACGATACATATATGGTCTAACATGATCTCAAAGGCAGTTTACATATTTACCACTTGCAATGTGTGCGAACACGCTACAATTAAGGGTGGTATGTCACAATCGACTCCTCTGACGTGCATCATGATTCATTACCATTAAAAACGCCTTTAAATATATGAGAAGAACTTTCCAAATTACGAGTTGAAATGTATCGCAATTAAAAGAGACTTTTACTTCTTTATGGAAGATAATGTTTCCACTCGTCGAAACCAATAGAGTTCTTGTTCATATTTACCGTAAATTTATACAATAACTAATAACGAATCTAGGCCTATATATACAAAGTTATATAGAATGTTTTTAAATGCATATTTATAACTTTAAATCTGTATCGCTAATAAGAAAACCAAGATAAAGACAATTCAGTATTTCCTTCATGACAGAATCCGCGATATCTTTACAACTTTAGAAGATTCTTCTACTTCTACCCAAGATGAAGACCGGGCAGCAAACCAAACTACTTAACCGATCCACTCTGTACCCCTGTCAGCCCCCTTACATCGAGACTATAACGTATATATGATCATGATGATGTTATACCACGTTAGAAGACACGTTTCAGAACCAATGGTTTGAAACGCTTCCTGCTGACAATGTTGAGCAAATTGAGCACACTGTTCTCTTGCATGTTCGTATAGCACACAACCCTACCCCCCCCCCACCCACCCACCCACCCTATTTGTGAGAATAATTAGGATGTCCCGAATCTGCAGGGGAATGCTAACCAACTTTCTCACTCAAAGTATACGGCATGTACTGCACCAACAGCAAATAGAGTTTTATTTGTGTAACACGAGGTGGCAAAACTATCTGTGCTGGTGTCCCATACCGCCCTGCTTACCATTTGGATACTCTGTCCCTGGTTAGCACCTATGTACACGTGGGTTACAAGCTTATACCGCGGTAGTTGGAATTCCTTCACTCTCTGTTTAATCTCGTCGGATATTCGTTGTGCAAATATAGCGCAGGTTCGCGGTTCATACCGTGCACCGTTTAGACTCGTCTCCAAGACATTTCTGATGATCGCCTCTACTGGCCCGGGGTTAAACTTACATCCTTCGTCCGGTAGCATCTTGTACGTATTTTCGAATTTATTAGACGGTTTACTCTGCGGTGTATCGACAGCGCTTCGGAGGTTTCTATGAGAACCGCCTATCAGCGATATGCTGTAACCACGCGATAACCGTCTCCATCTCTCTGCACCGGTAGATGAACTAAGCGAGCTCCTACGAGAAGCGACGGATTGTTTTCTTTTGATCCGTGGGTGTGTAGTCGCCGTACTGTCCTGTTTGTTGAACTGTTCCAAGTTACTAACGCTTAGCGCTGCCATTTTTATGTTTATTGAAGACGATTCCTGAAGATTTGATCGGTATTCGTTTCTTCGTCTCCTTCAGGATTTGTACGTTAACTCCTGCACATGGGTTCTACAGCTATTGAAAAGACGAGAAATTAAATAATGTAGGAAGTTTCATTAGTACAATATAGTTTCATAACATCAATACCATATGAATAAGAAAGTATCTTTGCAACGACAATTCATATAAAAATGGATCAAAATATGGTATTGTAAGATTACGGACGAAATTTCATCTCGGTATGTTACCGGATGAAAATAAAATAAGCTATCTTTCTGGTGAGCTGACGGTCAAGGTGGGAAGAACATATTGCAGATCCGGGGTTCTCAATTTATGTTCTACGTGGTTGCAGAGAGAGAGAGCTTGATAAGAGCAAATGGCCATGCGATGATGAGAATCGAATTATCACTATATACCGTATACCTAGATTGAGCTTGTACATGGTAGGCCGGTAGGTTGGTCAATCCTAAGGTCTTATACTTATATGGTCCTCATACCTGATAAATAAAAGATTGTTAGGCGATTCTGTTTTTAACACGGGCCGGATTGAAATCCGTTTCGCAGGCCGGATTTGGACCGCGGTTCGCCGACTGAGGAACCCCCGTATGTTGATCATACCTGTCCTACACCTCAACAAAAGATTTATATGTATGATGCGTGCCCGTATGTAACTATTGGGATACAATTATGTACATAAATTAACACATGCGTCAGATTTGTTTGTAATAGATTTTACATTTTACTGACAATTTTCGGCAGATGGTAAAAACATCCTGAAAGATATTTTGACCTTCATGTATCTTCAAAGTTAACTATCGGTGGATGTGACCTTCCACGTACACTAAAGTATGCAGGGTGCCAACAGAAATGCCACTACCGATAAAACACCGCCCAAGTGGCTTTTCTTTTGTACAATATAGTTTGGTACCGTAAACAGTAGGATCGTTTAGTGACAAACCATGGAGAGAGGGAGAAAGCGGGGCGGACAAGAATACACTTCACTTTACTTATCCACGTTACACAATACGACCTATATGTTTAATGTGTTGTTGACGCCACTGGAATATTTCTCCGATCAAAAGCATACCCTCTCCTTTTAGAACGGTGAAAGTCCTTTGGTCCCCCTATCCACCTCTTCGCTTGTCAAAATCTTTTTGGAGACGTGCTTTGTCATAATCTCAATTACCCATCCTAACAAGTTTCGTTCCGAGGGCAAGTATAGGGGGGGGGGAGGGGGTATCTAGTGCTGTCCCCCCGTGACGTTGTTAAACTTTTTGCCTCGAAGTGAATGATTCGTTTTAAAAAGCGAATCAATAGCACTCGTTTTGCGGAGATAGTTGTTATCATTTAAACAATGAAAAAGAGGTTGCCAAATTCAATCTTATCTATTAAATCACAATGTATTTTGAGTAATAAGCTAAAACTTAACTTGCTAAAACTTATATGTAAAGTACTACCTCATATGGAACAAATACAATTACATACAGAGACGAAATAAAGTTGGATGAGACTTTTTAAAATTATCATTCTTAATTATAATTAGTATTTGCTTCTTCTTCTTTTGTAATAAGTTGAAATGACAAACGTATACACAAACTGTGCTATCTTTTTGTGTTTGTGTTACGTGCAACTTATCCAATTAACTGCCTAAACCAATTAATTGTCAATTTACTCCCTAAGCCAATTAACTCACACATTCAGACGGTATAGTTAGTCCGGGTAACCGATTCGATTACAGCAACTCTGAAGTGATCCATCCAAATATTCAAATATCAAATGTTATGTTGATTATATATATCGCCGTATGCCAACAAAATAAATTCCCCTCTGAATGTCAATAAAACCATTCATCTAATAATATTGTGTATAACTCACATTTACATTGAAGTGAATACAGCTAAATGATGTATATAGGACCTGTCCTCCAATGTATGCTTTCAGTGGGTCGCGAACACCAACAATATGAATACACTGTTGTTGTGTATACAAGCCAATTAACCGAGACCAAAATCATCTTCCGAGAAACAGTCCCATTTGGATCGATAAGTTTATCTTAACAAATGTTAAAGCTTGCGAAAACTTGGCAAAGGACTATATACCTACATGATTGGTCTTTTACCAGTCTCATGTCTTCAAACCATCTTACCTTGAGTATAGTCAATGTTTAAATCATTATATCACGTAGGCTATATATGAGCCCAATTTCTCTTGCGAGTTTCTAACAGTTGTATATATAACGTATAAGTACAGCCACTTCCTCGTTACAGTGATCAATCTACATAACAAAGCATAGATATTCCAATCTGCCGAGTGGATGTAGGTATAATAGCCATCTGATTCACTAATGTGTGAGATAGGAACTCCGGATTTCAGGGAAAGTGTCAGAGGATTCCCGTGGATAATGTCTTTTGGACATTATACCAGGCAATACGAGTGTGATTCGATTCATCTATAAATGATGGAAAAATTTGTGATCATGCCGAAGGTAGATTAATCAT
>KN886093.1:46090-58694 GCA_000934455.1 Apostichopus parvimensis
GTGGGTGGGTGGTGTTTGTCTTCGCTGGTCGGTGGGCGTTTGCTTGCTTGAGTTTTGTTTGTGAGAGGGATTAGGTATCAGTGCCGTTTAGCCGTGGCACTTTGGTTCCCGCGAGGCGGGTCACGTCAAAAGTACTAACATCTCTCCTTGTTCGTTGTTAATTTTTCGGGCTCAGGTTCTTTCCTGGTGACTTTTCTTAAAAAAGTATATCTCCTTATAGATTATTACTTTGGAACGTTCATTTAAATCAAGAAGTTATGCAACGGATTTCCAAGCTGTATCGTCAGCGTTTTCTCTCTCTTGTTGAAGTTACCGTTCCGTTCACTCATTTCTCCTGTCTGAGGAACTTACAAGTTAATTTGGACTTGGACTTACATTCTGTGCAACTATATCTCGCTATAACGGAATTTACTTGGGATATTCCGTTTAATCGCTTTCCGTGAGGAACTTACTCTTTTTCTCTAATTCGTTACCGCTAACGTCCGCGGCCGACGTCTGCTACAACGCAGGTCAGTTCCTTTCACACTCTAGTGATATTAAAAGTACAGTAATACATGTTTAACAGTTTAAAAGAATAATACTGTACATTTTTTATTTATGTTCGTGATTAAACGTATTTACTAAAAAATAATAATCAAAATATAAATCTAAAAAAAAATTAAAAAAAAAAATCCGAATTTATATCCTATTTCATATCTTCCTTTTGTACAAGTCATACGTATCTCTGATCTCATCATTGCTTCTGATTAATTTATTAATGATTGTTTTACATATAGACCTGTGTTATTTTGTTACTGTCTTGGTGGAAAACTTGAATCTGAGTTATCTACAATTGTATTTTAAATGATATATATGGAGCTTTTTTGACTTCTTCCCTTCATATGATATCATATGACAATATGCGAAGTCAAATATAACATAGGCGAATGTATCGATTGTTTTTTTTACAAATAGATGGTATATTCATTCTTTCGTTACTTTTGTTTACTGTGTGTGTGTGCTTGTGCATGTGTCAAGATATGATTTGTTAAATACTTATGCAAAATGCGATAAATTTCAACGAAAATGTAAAAAGAAAAATTGTATAAGATTGCTTTGTTTTTGTGTGGGATTTTAAGGGATGACTTAAGGCACAATATAAATGTTGCTTTATTGCACCATGACTGGAACACCACTACTAGCTGTCCAGATTTCGCATTTCAGTGTCATTTCAGTGTCGATTCTTTATGGTTTCCAAAGTGGTTTAATATTGCCTCAATAGGCCCCACTTTCATTCCACATGTACTTAAATTCATGTTGTTCGACATACAATCCCCATGAAGCATGTCCTATATGCCAACATATCTAAAGAGATGTTCTCCTGTTGTGTTCTTTGGCACATTCTTGAACAAACGGTGTTGATATCGACCGTATTGAGTATGCCACCCTAAGACTCTGATAAAGATATAGAGAAATAACGCCACCAAAATTATAATTATTCTAGGGTTTATTTCAAAACAGCGCCACTACTTCGGTCGTTTTGTGTTTTTCGTCTAAAACGTACAAATTTAGCTTTGGAACCGGTTCATTCATTCACTATCGATTTGTATTCTTAAACCTTATCAAGGCTTTCCAACTATGTATAAATAGGTACTTGATTAAACAATGGAAACCGGGTCAACACGCACAGAGAAAGTGCAAGTAAGACGTAAAATATCACTCCACTGAATTAAACCTAATTTGAGTTAATTAGGTTCGCAAATTCCGTAATGGCGGCATGGAAGTGACTCTAAAAAGATTTTTTAAAACTAAACATGATGTATTCCACTTCAATTGTCTGGAACGATGACTGGGTGGGTGGGGTGTCTCGAAAGGATTTAAAGTGTATTGTTTAGTTAAATTTCTTTAGTAACCCCCCAAAACAGTTTATTCTGTTATAGGTAAGATTGTTAGGTTCCTGTTTGAATTGTTACGAAAGTGCATAAGAAACATCTAACTCTGGATAAGGTAAAACCAGTAACAAGAAGTACAGTTCTACGTAGGATATCGAATTAGCAACTTTGTTCACCATAGTTGAACTGCAGTGATAATGAACCGGGTACATTCATGTTCCATAAGTATTTTGGAATGTTGTCGTGAACGCTGAACTATAGTTCGTCCGTAGGATTGGATATATTAAAGTGGCCATCACGGGAGCGGGAATGGATGCGATGATCACATGCCTGCCACGTGTAACTCTCTGAATATTCATCGACAAGAGAAGGCTTGATATTAGCCTGTGATCAACCACAATCATCACATGGATATTTATTAAATTATTCATTTATTGTTTGATTGATTGCTTTACTTATAAACTTTCATATGAGCTAATGTTGACTCCCTAATCCTTGGTAATCACTAAACTAAGTAAGCTAACATAGTTGTTCCATAACGTCCAGGAAGCCATCCGAAAATCTTTTGTTGCTACATTCCTAAAGTGCTATAGTATAATATCATATGTCCCCCCTCCCCCAAAAAAGAGAAGAAAAGTCAGACGAGAAATATGTTTTTTTTTTAATTCTCACTCGGCCTAAGATATCCAGCTATGATATTGCCAATGTTGTCGATGTCTCAAAACTAGATTGACTAACGTTATACTGTTTTCATAACCCCAAGATATGGATTCATTACAAATGCATGTGCTGCTTCATTTAATTTATGGAGTAGACTTAATAACGGGGGGATTATTAGCACCACTAAGTTAGCTAAAGCCTGTCTCGCAATATCTATAGTTACAGAAAATGACTAACTGGGAACATTAACACTTAAGTAAGGATGCAATATTTTATTAATAAATTGGTAAGTCTGTTCAAGCGTAAGGCTCACGCAGGTGGTAGCTATACTCATTACTGAAGAGAGATGTTGGTGGTTTATTCCTGCAGTATTACCACAGTAATGTCAAAATTGTTTTTGAACCGAGGAAGCTGGATTTCCGTACTGCCCCTCGCCCCCCCCCCCATCCCATTGTATTTTGGTTTCTTCTAGGACTCTCAAGTTAACGTAACAACATATTTTCGCAGCTCAACTGCACCATTTTGCAAGACCACACAGTTAAAAATGGTGGATCTCAATTTACAACTGACAATCATGGGTTTCTTCCTCATATGTAATGATATTGTGATGCATACAGAGAAAGGTGACGAACAAGGATAAAAATATAAGAAGACGAAAATAAAGAAATAAATAAAGACGCAAAGTAGGGAGGACGAGGAGTGGGAGTAAGGAGCGCATTGACATACTTACCCAAAACTGAGTTTTTTTTTACCGAATTGTTGGAAGTTATTTTTTGTACTATACACGCTTCTGCAGAGAAAACGTTTTCTTTTGTGTTTTATGACACCAAATACTTCCAAGAGACACCATAATTTTTGATTTTGATTTTGATTTTGATTTTTGATTTTTATTTTCAGGAATACCATGATTAAACTCCCCCAATTAAGATACTCTTCAAAATGCGACAATCAATGAGGTGTAAGCTTTTCAGTTGTAAACTTCGGTTCCGTTTATATGTGCTCTTTTTTGTTTTATGAAACCAAATCATATTTCCTAATACCTGATATTGCTGTTAGTGTTACACAGAAGCGAAAAACGGAAGTACATGATCTTCACCACTCAGGTATTGTAATATTTCATTGGGGGTCAGTTAAACTTCAGTCCAATGGCCTTCGGATAAAATGCTGTATGGAATATGCGCATGCGCATGATCAAACTCAAACTTTTCCCCTTATAGTTGAATATCTGAAATACGCATGCTAGTAGTATAGTACAGTAGTAACGTGTCTGTCTACAGTTTACATACGTGTAGTCTGTGTGCATACGTATGTGTGTTCGTATCTCGTCGGATAACAAGAGCAATGTTACGGTTCCCCTGGATAAGTTTGTCTTAGCGTCACGCTTGAACCATATCGATCTCGCGTTCTTCACCGGAAGCTCAAGGTTTTCAATGATTTTCCATGCCAAAACGAAGTGATAGAGAGGAAGTTATTACTCGGAATCTATACAATTTAACTTTGGAGTGCGTTCTGATAAGTCAGCCTACAAAGTTCAACTTGGATAGACTCACGTCACGCCGTTGTGGCAAACTACTATTACTTTACGAGACATTCAGTGCTGCCAGGAAGCCTAAGCCTTTTAGCAAGCACCGTCCGAGCCATTGACCACTAAAGCCTAGCTTCCGTTTTGAGTTTTTGGTTGCATGCCTATCTTTTCATGAATTATTGACGTGGAAATGTCACATGGGAAGAAGTCCCGTTTTGTTTTTTGACTGATATACCATACCTGAAAGGGATCAAAAGATGGAGTGCTTTTTCGTTTCTTTAGCTGTCTTTAGCATGTGTATCTTTGGTTCAAATGGAGTACCTAGAAGACACAGTGACAAGATGGGTGAGAGGGAAATGACATTTTCAGGTAAGCAGGTTTCAACCAAGTTATAAATGCCACGAATAACTGGGGTATATACCAACCATTTTTGCAGAGGGTTATACACTAGGAATAAAAAGGACTTAATTTTGTTTGACCCTTGGAAGGTTGCGTATCAGTTCTTACAAGCATTCGTGCAAAAATGGCCGGTGCCTTGACTTATGAAGACTACAGGGGTGATGGAGAAATATGGTTGTGCCACTAGGTTCCATTATGAGTCACATTGAACTGACAAATTGCACTCAATGTCATATAAATTTCTCAATTTCTTACATAACAAACTTTTAAAAAAATTAGCTTAGAAATATAAAAAAAATATTGAGGAAAACGCGGGATATTTGCATAGAACTTTCTGTACCTTCACTAATATTAAATGATGATGTTTCTATACCTACCTGAATTATGGCACATTCTACTTAAAAGAGGGGGGGGGGGGGGGATGAAGCTTGAATATTCTTGCATGATCTGAAATGAGTTACACATATTTTATACTTTGTTTTAATAGGAATGTAACCATGTGCAATAAGAATGATATAGAGAGAGTAATTTGGGAATACATATTTCTTTCATTCTTTTCATTGAACACGAGCAGTAAGTTCTTGATAGGCTATGATTTCTGTTGATATGGTAAACTCACTGTACCGTATGTACTGTGCCATAATCCCATAATAAGTGTGCTTGTCTGTACATGGCACTGCCTACTGTAGGCATAACCTTTGTGTCATCAGTGGAGAGTGTTTTTTTTTTCTTGGCTTGCAATCTTTTCTCTTCCTGAAGCTTTGCTAAGGAATTTAAAAAAAAAAATTGTTTGGAAGATTTATTCCGCTCAAAAGATGACAAACCAAAAGGTTATATATGCCCACTCTTGGCTTGACATAAAACTTGAAGGTGGAATTGGGTAGGTTTTTTCAGCTTCAAGAATCACAATTGGATGTAATGGAACTTGCATACAAAATATTGACTGTACTTGACATGCCATACTTTACCACTCTATGTCTATATGTTTGTAGGGCTCCTAATTAATTTGAATAAAAAGAGAGAAAAAAAAAAGAAAGAAACTGTTTAAATGTTAAAATGCCTATTAACATAATTTTTTTATGAAAGTTGACAAAAATGTTGTTTTTCAACATATCTCATGAATTATGCAGACAACTGCCATTCCTTTGGAAATTGAGGGGTCTTACCATGTATCCAACTTAAACCTGCAATTTGGCATTTTCAAATTACTCAAGTTCCAAGCTTGGTTTCACCTTGAAGGATATGTACAGTATATCTAGAGTAAAATAAATGTATTCAACTGAAACTATGACATTAATTTCAAAGCAAGATAAAATGAAATAGTGCACATAAAATTGTAATAAGAATACGATTGTATAATTATAAGCAGGCGCGTAGCCAGGGGGGGGCGAAGGGGGCAGCCGGCCCCCCTTCAGCATATTTAAAAAAAAAATTTGTAATGTTTTTATGATATCGCTAGTAATTTCAAAAGAGAAAATGCTGAGATGCAACTTAGAAGGCCTGGGAAGTGCCATTTCCAGCGATCTGGGAGGCATTTCAGCCAAAATTTTCTTGTACGCTTTGCGCCAATCATGGTGGTGCTACGCTTAGATAGTTTTCAATGCCGTATCTACGGCTCTGATAGTTTGCCTACATTTTCGCCCCTCCCTTGGCAAATTCCTGGCTCTGATTATAAGACAGGCTTTTCTGTCTGTAGACAGCCTATAGACAACCAAAACATACTGTTTTACAGCATGTATTGTTATGCATTCAAATTGTCAACCAGTTCCGCCTCTAAATTTGGGCTATTTACTGGCATATATATATACAAAAGGCCAGTAGATTTTGCCGTCTTCGGTAGCCAAAAAAAAACCTGGCGATTTTCTGCCTGTAGACATTAAGAACTTAAACATATGATGTGTCGGTTAACAATTGTCAATCAAAGAATTGGCATGGTTTCCTTACCTAACATATACGCCCTGTATCACTGGTTCTTATTGTGGAAATATTATGGGCTGCCTCTCCAAAGCTTGTTAAGTATTGATGTGTGTTGTAATTCAGGAAAATGTCATTGAAGACAACTGGAATTTAGCCAACTGGTCAAACTTTTCATGGACTGGCATTTTTGTAGCAAGTGGCTAAAACTTGTGAAATTCTAGATATGACCAATATTAAGTGTTGAAGGGTGATGGAGGGACAGTAAAATGTTAAGGACGACATAAAAAATATATTTATAATCCATAGGAATAAATTCATCTCACTGGTTGACAGAACTAGACTACAATATTTGTCAAATGTTCAGCTTTTTTTCTGTCGTGTCTGTGACATCTTCTCTTGGACATAAGTGCCCTCTGAAACCGGTCATGTCCCTGCCCTCTTTCAGAGACCAGCTTTGCTAAAGGCACTGCTTCCTTATAATTTTTTTCCAGAACTTTGCTCTCTGAATTGTCTTGAATGGATTTTTGGGAATGGAGTGAGTTGTTTTGAAATATTGTTGACATTACTGTGGTAGCTCTATGGACCTTTGGGGGGGGGGGGAATAACTTCATGATCCATAAATGATAAACAAACAACCTTAAAAACATGCCCTGGATGTTTCCTGTTTTGAATACTTTCAGGGAGTTGTCAAATTAAAAAAGTTCTTAGGCTACTATTGATCTCTGTCTGAATAAATAGCCTCATTTTTTTGCACGCTGTCAATCAAAGTATTTTAAAACAGCAAGTTTTTTATTGCAGCTATAGATTGGAAAAGCTAGAATTAATCTCATGAATGAACTTCCTGTAATGTAATGGAAGCAGAGAAAGATGTTGAGCAGCAAAAGAAGAAGAATAAGAATTAATAAAAAAGGAAAATAACCAATCCTTGCATTCTTTCTTCCAGATTATAGACATAGCCTGCCAGTATAGAGGCTATCTTTTCCCAGAGCTGCTGCAAGTTATATATCACACATTACACACATTCATTGCATACGAACTTGGTTTTCTTCCTTAGAAGGTGACCTTGATAATCTGTTTATTTAGCAACGCTTATGGGCTTTCCAATTAAAAATGAAGCCCTTCAAAATGTAAACTGAAACTTAACTGTACAAAATTTATAAATAAACAAAGAAAATCATGACTAAGACATACAGAGAATCCATACCTAAAGTCAGCAATGACTGACTATGCTGTAAAAGTGTAAAGTGTTGTCAATCACGAATGGGAGTTGTAATACTACCGTACAGTGTGAGAATTGGAAAATGATCTCTTTGTGCAGAACTTTGTAGGGAATGGTCAATTCCGTGGTGACTCGCGTGACATTTTTACTAAAATTCCTATCTATTTGATATCATTCAACATATAAAGAAATTACCTGGGAGAAAAGCATTCATGTAGTCAGTGAAGGTACGCCTTAATGCTTACAACAGTAGAGAAAAAATATTTATACCTGAAGTATTGGGGGTGAAATTGGCGAAAAACTAAACGTGACTCGCGTGACAGTTACTATTAGCAAAAATCAGAATGCACACACAAATGTTTGGTTTCTTATGTCTTATTGTAATGTTTCCAATAACTTTTTATAATCATACCGAAGTTGAAAAACACCTCTACGTCAATTGCTATGCAACTTTGAAAAAATGTTGTAATGTATGAAAAAAACGATGAAGATGTATTGTGACTCGCGTGACAAGAAAATGTGACTCGCGTGACGAGTTCACTTTTCGGATAGTTCTAGACCAAATGCAGTAGTGAATTGAAGGTATAGATCTTGCATAGTGAAATATAACATTCATTGGTCTAGAAAGTATCCAAAAGGTACTTCCCTTGGGAATGTCCAGATGATATTAATGTCCCTGAGTTACCCTCGTGACTGCAGACAGTAGGTAATATACTGTACGGGTATTACAGTTGTTCAGGCAATATATCTTGTCAATTAATATTTATAACAATATTTAGTCTGTTGAAGTCACTCATTTGAAAGTTATAGAAGAAACATCTATCAAAATGTGATTCAAATTACCATTCTCATTTGTCATATTTGAATAAACCAAAAGTGTAATATTTGAGAAGATACATTCGCTCATAGGATTTTGGGAATGATTGAGCAGTTAAAACCTTAAGGTTATCAAGTCATAGCACATGGCATTGCCAGATACAAATATAGATTATGTTTTTGTATATTACTAAAAAATCAATGACACATGCTAACTTTCCAAATGTGGTGATAAAATAGGCAATATATTGCAAATAAATATTCATGAATTTAAATTCTGATATTTCAAATGAAATTATTTTCATTAGTTTAATTATGTGTGCCAATATTATTCAAGTTGCCTAATTAAAGGGGAATGCATATATGATATCTTTAATCAGTGTTTCATTCATCAAACTATAACATCCCTGTAATTTTCACACAGTAAATAGGTAGAAACACTATCTTGAATTGACGTGACTCGCGTGACGTGACTCGCGTGACATTCGTAAAGGGTGATTTTCCGCAAAATTTGAATATCTTCTGAAAAGGAAAATTCAGAAATCCTTTTGGTATCTATGTGAAGACTTGATATTCATTATTTGGAGTAAAACTATTGTGCAGGCAAGGAGAAAAAAAACAAAAACAGTCAATTTTGTGATTGCGTGACAGTAAATCGAGGGTGTTTTCAATTCACCACTGTTGTCTAATGCCTTGATGTCGAAAAAAAATTGAAGCTTTTAAGTGAGCACTATGCTATAGCAAATATAATTAGTCCAAAAAACTGATGATACCTATGATTACTATGTACAAATCTGCACAAAATGAAATTTCACTGTATTTTTCATAATTTAGTTACTACGGGAACCACTTGTTATTACCGACCCCATAATCAAACAAATGATTTTTTGAGGGTGAAAAAAATATTTTTAGTAACTACAAGTATTCTATTTATTGGAAACTTATACAATTTTAAGTACAATGAGTTTAAATTTTTTGGTATGATGTTGACCTTATCACGGAATTGACCGAATAATTTTTTATCCAGTATCCCACTATCCCATCTCATCTGCAAAATGCTATGCATAATGGCCAAATTACTACACAAAAGTCGGAAGATGTACTGTATATATAGCCTTTTTTTTAACACAGGAATCAGTTCTTTATAAGAGACAAAATTCAGAGCTTTCAAAAGCTCAAAACTGCTACACAAAAATTTAAAATGAATTATTCCCTGCGCTGGTCTGATCATCATCATGTAATGCCTGAGATGTTTCCATTGGGTCGATCCTTCCATACAATTTAAATGTTGTACTGTAGGCCTACTGTACACTGTGTACAGTACTTGTTAGAGAATTTTTTTCAGTTGTTCTTTCATTTATTTTCTTACTTGCAGATTGTATGTTAATTCCATTAGCCTTGACACTAACACATAAACCCACTGTTAATTATCATTTTACTAGACAATATTAAGATAAATACTGACTGATTTCTGCAAATTTAAGGAAAGAGGCTCGTCAAAAAATAAATTTCAGCTTGTAGAAAGCATGAATATTTAGTTAATCAAGTCACACCGATATCACTGAATTTATTTCTTTTCATTTATATTCATTTACATTCTTTTCATTGTGTCGTACAATTTTTGAATAGCCAACTGGTTTGATGCAGTCTTGTTACAGTATATATGCAAAATTATGTTTTCTTAAATTTTTTAAAATTATGGTATCTATGCGTTAGATATATTTGATGGTACTCACTTACTGCACAGTTCGTCAAATGGTACAAGAACTGAAATGTTCGTTGGTTGAACCACAAAAATTGTTTTGGAAAAATAATCATGTATGTGAAATAATATTGTAACATAAGATATATGGACAAAATATAAATGGATTACTTACTACCAAAAATAAATTATTCATAATAGTGAATAAACATGTATCAATTTAGTAGTTGTCACAGCTGCATCTCTCAAAACTATAAAAAAAAAAATGCCACTACTTTAGGCTCCAGCCAGTCCTCTTCCTCCCCCCCTTTTTTTTGTCAAAGATTAGCACTAAAATCTATCTCAAGTATTGGCTTTCAATGATAGGGTGAGCCATGAGCATCTTTAATTCTTACCAAGAAACTTGATAAGATGTGGAACAAGTGCAGAATATATTACAAATCTTTCTATAGAATTTGCTGTTTTAGACTGAATGCAATTTTAAGCAAATGAAGATGTGATATGTATTTTTTTTTACTATTAATGGAATCTGATAAATGAATCCATTTGTTGGGAGCCGTTTGGCTTGTAGTGTAGAATATAATCATTTTTGAACAACAGACTTTTTATTTTTGTAAAATTTGTTTTCTCCTAGCTATAGATGGACTGTTTCATCATTAGTAGTATTAATTGCTTGAATATATGTTTGCTTTGAACAATAAGTTGATTTGGTTAAACTCACTGTGTAAACTAATTGCATTTCAGTAAAACTGTTAATGAATAAAATGTCCTAACCGAAAACAAACATATCTGCTTGACATTTGCCACAAAAACAGTCGAATAATTACAACAGGGAATAATTAAATGTGGTATTGCATAGCAAAATGCTATGCAAAATGGGTATATTTCTATGCAAAATGGGTAAATTTCTATGCAAAATGGGCAAATTTCTATGCAAAATGGGTAAATTTCTATGCAAAATGGGTAAATTTCTTTGTTCAGTGCAAAGATGCATTTTACGCAGGAACCAATGTTGTATTACATATCACAAAATGTTCAGATATCCTTCAAAAATAATTTGAACGCTCAGTTATAATTCCCTGATTCTAAGATTCAACGGTACATGATAAATGTAGGTCAGTAAAATAAATTTATTCAAAGAGCAGAAACATGACATTCTTAATTGTAGTTGAATGAAACACAAAGTAATTCTTGCCCTAAAGCATCACCTCAGACCTGCCAAGTGCCAACATGTATGTATTTTTATCATTTTACCCTCATCCTCTGTTAATACCATCCACTTTAAGAACATGATCATGCCTTCCAACCACTACATCACATGCATTTATAAATATGTTTACATACATGTTACATGTTCTCACCCATTCCAATGTATGTTAACCGTATTACAGTTCAGTATTTCATCATTTCTTAATTAGTGAAATTTAGTACATGATTAACTAATAGAGAGTGGTTTAAAAATTAAGCCCATGATCCTGTTACAAATCCTGACTAACTTTTTAGTCATCGATTTTCTCACTCAGGAGTTGTCAAAGATGAGGATTTTTTTCCCTTTGCTTAAAGACAAAAATATCATGCTTGTGGTGTATCTCTGCCATGAGGGAATTATCCCGACCGAGTGACGACTCGTTTCATGACTACACATATGGCTCGGTAGACAGCTCAAATCGCCCCGGGCTGATGGTGCGTCATCGCCCGCCCGTTTGCTTCCCCCTAGATCAGATCAGAAATTGAAGCTTTCGTGCTAGATTAGCCTGGTAGTAAATGAGATCTCTTTGCGATCAAATATCCGAGTCGTCATGCTTTATCATAATTTCTCGAGGGCGTGAAAGTTGCTTTTGATTTAGTTTAGTACAATTCAAGTAACGATAAATTGGAAAGGAAAATCTTTTTCTTTCTTCACTGTAGTTGTTTAAAGAGTTTGTATCATGGATTAAAGATCTACTTTATTGGCCCCAATTATAGCACACTATAGCTAGGAAAGTTTTGTGATTACGTAATCGACCTGTCACGGTCATAAATTGACCTCAGGCTCTACAATTAGCCTGCATAGCTTCTTAACACCATTAGGCTCTTTGTATAAACAATGTGTGGAAATATGTTCATTTCCACAGTTTAGTTTTATACAATGTTCACACAAAGAAACTCAAACAAGAAAAAATATGTGGCAGGTGTTGCAGACTAATTGGTAAAAAGAGGTCATTTTACGACCAAGGCAGGTCGATTACGTAATCTCAAGAAACTTTTCCATGATAGCGTGCTATAGTTGGGGCATTTAAACTGTTCACACCATTCTTTGAAGTAGGGGCCTATATGTAACTGTGACATTCCCAGATAGTGCCTGCTGTGTGTTGACAGATTCCCCATCATCGAAAACAAGTACTTAGTCTACCAGGGTCATTTTAACATTAATGTCAAAGTTCGCAAGTTTGCTTTGTGAGATTAATTTTCCAAAAAGACAAACATTGACAGATTTACTTAACTTAATAAAATGA